>JAZHYW010052762.1:0-147828 GCA_037355805.1 Ixodes ricinus
AAAATCTGCATTTCTTCCATTTACTAGAAAGCACCTTAAGAATTTTAAATTGACACTTCAAGGACAACAGATTGAAAGCGTGAAGTGGCATCGTTTTCTTGGAGTTACACTGGACTGCTCCCTCACATGGTCAAGACATATTAACATGCTCGAGGAAAAAATTAACAGAGTCATTAACGTTCTTCGATATGTGGCAGGTGCCAGATGGGGAGGCTTGACCGATGGACTACTGCTATTGCATACAGCTCTGGTACGCCAGACTATCGCATATTCCATTCCTGTTTTACATGGCCTCTCACCAACACTGGAGAAACGCTTGACATACATGATTGCGCGAAGTTTGAGCGTGTGCCTTGGACTCCCCGCGCAACATCTAGTGACCTCGTCATTGCTGAGGCCAAGGAACCTCCAGTACCTGTTCTCCGGGAACAAGAAACATGCCGTCACTATCTTCGATTGGCTTCACACTCACATGCCCGACCCTTGTGCCAAAAGATACTTCGACGGACGGAGTCTAACTTTCACCGTCTCCTCGTCGCACTACCCATCGCAGCACCCCATCAAGTGCATTGGCTTCCAAGTCTGATCAACCCTCCGTGGACAATTCCGCCACTGGAGATACAGACCGAAATTCCTGGTCTTGGATCAAAATCTTCGGTGGCCCCCATGGTGGCGAAGACAATGTCGCTCTCCCATTTAGAGGCACGCTACAAAGACGACAGTCATATTTACACAGACGGGTCAACATCTAACAAGGGATCAACATCTGCTTACTCAATCCCGATGTTAGGCACATTTAAATGTTTTCGATTGTCACATCATACATGCTCGACGTCAGCGGAGCTACATGCAATACTTTCAGCATCATCATTCATTGAAACATTTGTTACACCATCAAACTGGGTTATTCTAACGGACTCAAAACCATCACTGGAGTTATTACAGGGCATGCACCTTCGTACTTCCCAGGCGACCATTCTATATCGGGTGCAACTCACGTTAGCACAAGCTCGACTCCACGGACATAACGTCAGGCTACAATGGATACCGAGCCACTGCCAAATCGCCGGAAATGAAGAGGCTGATCACCTGGCAGCTCAAGCTTACGGTGGTGACGCAATGGAAGCGACATCCTTTACTTCTGGAGATGCAAAATTCATCCTTCGTCACTTACGCCACCTACGTTGTCGGCAGTGCTGGTTAAGGGACACTTCAACAGAGACTCTCCTAACATATATCGACCCGGATTTTGAGCTTCCGCCGCACACCGGGATGAAAAGGAAATACGACGCATTAATCCATCGACTCAGACTTGAAGTGGCTTTTACTAACAGCTTTTTATTTCGAATTAAACGCCGTGATTCGCCAAGATGTGACTGTGGAGAACCATATCAGGATGTACAACATATCCTCCTGGACTGTGAACGCTTTCGACATGAAAGGCGCCGGATGGAGATTCGCCTTCAAATATTAGATGATAGACCCCTGTCTCTGACCAAGTTGTTGGGGCCGTGGCCGACGCGTAAAAAACAAGACAGAGCAATGAATATCATTCAGGACTTTCTAAAGGACACTAGAATCGTGTATGATTATTAAGTGCGAACGTGCGTCAATTTCAACGGGAATGACTATGTATGTAATATAGCAAATCGGTGCACGACTCCCAAACGGTCGTTTTATTCGCGATTGTAATAAAACTTGTTTGTACTTTTTTTTACGGTTATATTTTATGTATTTTATCTTTATTATTTTCCTTTTCTGTTCTTCCTTTCATTCATATATATTTTTTCCCACTTTCTCGTTATGGAGTAGCCGGTGTCATTTAAAGAATACCAACATCTCCATAATAAAGAACTTATCTCTCTCTCTTTTCCTGTCGACTAGGCACCAGGTGCGTACTATGCACGGCGTGCGGACTATGCACCGGGTGCTGACTATCTAAGCAAAAACTTGTTTTCGGCCTAAATTGCCTCCTGCGGGTGCGGGTGCGGACTATAACTCGGAAAATACGGTATATGGCACATTTTGAAATTAGCCCGCTTATCCTATTTTGCTGATTATAGCACGCAGTCTACACACGTTTAAAAGTTGATATTCTACGCTGTGCAGACTATCTAAAGCAGGGGTGCACAACTCAAAAAATGACGCGGGCCAAAAATTGTTTATTGGAAACTGCGCAGGCCGCACCTAGTGTGACACGTTACACCTTTTTGCTGCAGACAGGTTTTCAATATCCGGCATCATCGCACTGGTGGCCGTCTTCAGCACATCTCGCAGTGTCATGTCCGTCACAGAAGATCGAAGACGGTTCTTGTTTAGGGTCATCAGTGAGAACGTCTGCTCACAGACATACGTGCTCCCAAAAAGTGATGCAAGCTTCAATGCGTGGTCCACAAGGTTTCCGTACTTGCTCGTGTCAAGGCTTCTGTAGAAGTCAAGCAGCTGAGACTCACGATGCAGACTCTTCAGTTCTGGCGAGCACTGGAGGTCGATGAGTTCTAGCTGCAGCGTCGGACCTGTGTCTTCCGGTGCGACAGAAAACGGATCGCGGAACAAATCGTAGTTACTCTTCCCACTTTCGAATGCCTTGAATCATTGCTGGAACTCGGAGAGCAGGTACTCAACCTGTGGAGCGTACGTCGCAGCTACCGTCTTCTGATTTTCACCGGTGCGAAAGAGCTTCTGGCAGGTTGGAAAGTGAACTATGCTTCCACCCCCAAGCTGCAATCTGAAGAGGCGCAGCTTTCCCTGGAACGCGACGATCGCGCTCACCATGTCTGAAATGAGATGATCTTTTTCTTGGAGAGCTATGTTAAGCGTGTTCAGATGGCTTGAAATATCGGTGAGGAATGCCAGATCCCACGACCATTGCTCTTCCTCCAGCTCTTGTATGTGTTTCCCTTCCTCTTGCAAGTAAGCGATGATGTCGGCCTTCAGCGCGACAAAGCGACTCGGAACATTCCCACGGCTTAGCCAGCGAACTTCAGTGTGATACGGAATGTCCATGTGCTCACTCTCCATTTCTTTCAGGTACTCTGCGAAGTTCCTGTGCTTCAATCCCCGAGCACGTATAAAGTTGACAACCGAAGTCACGACCTCCATCACATGGTCAAACTTCATCACTTTGGCACAGAGTGCTTCCTGGCGAAGCACACAGTGATATTGCTTCAGTTCTACACCACTGAACGCTTGAAGTAAGGCAACGGCTCTGTTTCTCTTTCCCATCATGGCTGGGCTCCATCGGTGCAGACACCTGCGAGTTTTTCCCACGATAGCTTGAGCTTCTCGATGACGTCTTTGTTCTCCTTGCTGATCTCTTCTCCCGTAGTCCGTCCGTGCATTGAGCAAACCTCTGCCAGCTCCTGAGTCACTTCGAAGTTTTCGTTCACACCACGGATGAAAACAAGCAGCTGTGCTGTGTCTTTGATGTCTGTGCTCTCATCCAAAGCAAGAGAGTAGTAGACAAAATGACTGCAACTCCTCTCTAGCTGTTTTGATAGGTCGTCGGCAATGTCATGCACACGTCGTTGTACTGTCATTCTTGATAGGCTCAGGTTTTGGAAAACCAACTTCTTGTCCGGGCACATTTCCTCAGAATCAATCATAAGACATTCCTTGATGAAGTCGCCATCAGTAAACGAACGACCCGAACGAGCGATCTGTCGAGATATCTGAAAAGACGCCCGCGTGGCTGCTTCAGATGTGTTCTTTGCTTTCGTAAAAATGCTTTGCTTAGCAAGCCAATTCCATTTTAAGTCCTCGGACTTTGTTTTTTTCTCCGAATCCGAAAGAGCGCTGAAGTCGCGGGCATGTTTGGTCTCCTAGTGGCGTCGAACGTTGTATTCTTTAGGAGCCGCGAGAGATTCTCGACACACAAGACATAAGCACTTCGATGCGTTCTCAATGAAAAAGTACCTCCATGTCCACTCCTGGTTGAATTTCCGGCCCTCCTGGTCGATCTTTCTCTTCTTTGGAAGTGCACTCATATTCCAAGCGTGACACGACTAGCTTTTCTCTATCCGCAACAAGCTGTCACTGATCATGTCCCAACAGGAGGGGAGAGGGCTGTAGCCTCCGTGGAGAGAGGGAGGAGGAAACGGGATGAAGAAGAACTGGAACAAGGATAGGGGAGGGACGCTGTTAGGGGTCATAACAACGCACTGGCTGGGTGGCTGTACAGACTTTTGTATTGTTGTTTTCTGTGGGTCTAGTGGAGAGGGAATATTTGAACTGAGGACGCGGGGTTTCCCCCGGAAAAGAGGACTCAGAAAAGTGGGTCAACGGGTTCGAATGCTTTCTGCCAAGTCAACGGCCGCAGTGCATTGAATGACACGGTGAGCGGTTTCTGCGCTCAGCTGGGCCGCGGGCCGTATGTTGTGCACCCCTGATCTAAATGTTTAAATACTAAATATACGAGATTTTTTGTCTTTCAATATTGTTTGTTATTTGCGCGGTTTGTCGTCACGTGAGGTTTGGTAGAAGATCACGCTGTTTCAGGCTGCATATATTATCAAAAAAAGCTACAACTGTCAGTGTGTTGCTTTCACCCTCGATGCACCCGCGGGTGACGCGCAAAGTAGCTGCGCCCAAACGAAAAGTGTGAATCAAGCCCGATATTGATGGCACAAAAAAACACCCACCGCTTAAATATGGGACCGTAGCCTTTTCTTGTGTGCGTCTTTTTTTATTTTAACCACTGTCGCGATGTTTTCTGAAATAGTGTTTCCGCTAATTCGTTAAAACGATACAATCGTAACAAACAATAAGAACTATTACAATACATATTTACATTTGTATGAAGCATGAGTTGAGCTATACTCCGTTTCACCTTATGTTGTACCGCAGCGAAGGCTAGAAGCGCGAGCTCATAGCGTTGGCAGCTGCCCTTGGTGCACGAGAGCTTGTGCCGCCGAGGTGTGCCATAGTGCAAGGAGCTCGCGCTTCTAGCCTTCCCTGCGGTACAACACAAGGTGAAACAGAGTATAGTTGGTGCACGGTGATGAGGATAGCTTGAACTTTAGAGAGAAAAAATATCCAACGATACATTTGTATTGTCTGATTAGTCCCAATGCAGTTATATATTTGTCGGGGAACTAACGGCTTCTAATTTTACCGGACACGGAAAAAACTAAGCACCTTTGCTCAGTTTGGGACAAAGTCCGACCGCAGCACGACGCTACCGGCGCTACAATCTGACGGAGCCAATCAAGTTGCGCCGAAAGTGCAGCGTCACGGTGCTCGTCGTCTTTGCGCGTACCCACGGATAAATATTAATTGCCAAACTAAATGCCCTGTGATCCTACGCTTCTATTTTTTTTCTTTTTAAGGCGAAAGCCCTATATGTCTCGTTACGCCAAAAAGGCGGCGTCGGCGTTGTGCCCGAAAGACGGCCATAAAAATACGCCTCAGGCACGCGCCGCTCAAGGTCAAAGCGGACGCGCCTCAGAAGTAAAACACAAAGAAAAGCACAGCAACGCAGATGTCTCGTCACGGAAGCCGTGGTGCCGGTGGGGCCGCCGCGCCTGCTCACTGGGGAAGCGCGACGTTCACTGCCATAGCGCCGTGTGCAAAAGGAAGATGTAACACGCTGCTTCAACATGTTTTTTTGTTTTTTGTTTTTGCGCGCGATTGGTTTAGCGGGTGAGGCCAAGCGCGCAAAAGACGACGAGTGGCGATGCACTTTTGGCGCTTCTCGCGGATGATAGCGTTGAGCTGCGGTCGGACTTAAGAAACTATACAGTAGTGAAACGGAGTATAGACCAACTCAAACCTCTGACGCCAGTCCACTGCGGTGGCGCTGCTGTCGGCAGTGCGCATGCGCAGACGCCTTGCCTCGGATGTATCTGGTTTCCGCGCTCGCGCAGTGCCCACACCCGGTGTGGGCAAACGCGGCTTGTTTGTAAACAGTGTGTTCGTCGATAGTGTGGTTTCTTTTTTGATTAATAATACTAATCCTCATTTGTGGATTTTCGTAGGGTTGTTACAAGCACAGATGCACACATGCAACAAGTAACAAAAAAAAAAGAAAAAGGAATGGTGTTGTTACATCAAAAGAACTTCAACATTGTGGATAAGAATGGGAGAACGAGCTATAGCGTAGGTCACGTGTTCGGGCAAACTGTTTCATTCCTCGACGAATTGCTTCAAAATTCCAGAATTTGAAGCAATGCTAGAATTTTTAGAATAATTTTCCACGGTTTGAACGGGCTCGCCTGGCGTTTGGAATGAGGTATATACACCAGCTGCGGACTATACTTCGGATTGTACGATAATTAATGCCCCCCTTCTAAAGAAAAAAAAAACACATTCAGGACAGCACCCCAAAACAAGTTTATATTTACGCCCAAAGATCTCCGGGCGAAATGTGAACGTCCCTTAGAAAAGTCAAAGAGTACCATTATTCCTCGTTTCATCCAGCCTCCAGGACTAAACACGTTGTTCCTCAACAAACCCCAAGACACTCATGAGTAACACGCTAAGTTGCTGCAGTAATCGTCCGTTAGTTCGTAAGAATAGCGTCCGTGGGTTCAAGGTACCCCGCGCGGATCTTGACTGATACAAACACTACACATAGCTAAGGAAGTAACCGCACCCTAACCCCCGCCCCCCCCCACACACACACATATACATACACACAAACACATACGCATACGTTGGCGGCAGTTGGCATCGCGACTACTTGCGCCATCTCTTGTCTCCCGTGCGAAGCGGCGCCGTATTGTTTGAAGACTGGTGGCTTCGCTGCGTTTCCATAGGAGCTAAGCCTCTTCCTTTCTTTACTTTTTCCTCAGGCATGTTCCCTCTTTGCAAATTTTACAAAAAAAAAATGCAGCATCTGTGGGCAACGCTGCACAAAATCGTAGCGCGATGGGTAAAGAAACCGAATTTTGCGGTCGATTTAAAGGGGCGATGCAACAATTTTCGTACTTTGCGCAAATACCGCTTAGAACGGATCCCTGACGTCAATGACCTATGAAACACGCGTTCGTTTTTCACCCCACGCAATAGAAGTCCAAGAAAAAAATTTAAGAAAAACGAGCAGCGTTCACCCCCTCAACTCGCAACCAGAACAAGCGGCCACGTGATCTGGAGCCGATTATATTCCGTCAATGTTAATCATAGCCACGCGCTGGGGTTGGCAAAGCACAGGACACGCGCTGAGTTCCAGACATTGCTATGGCTCGGCTATTGTCGTCGTTGCAGCGATTGGACACGGGCCACTACCCGAATGCTTCTCGAGCTAGTAATTATCACGAGCCCAAATCGAGCGACCACGCCATGCTCGGGTCCAATCTATGAACCACATTCAAATATCGTCACATGGGTGTACTGCGGTCCCCACGTTACGTCATCAAACTTTGCAAAGGAGAGATTGAATGAAAATAATCGCTTTTGTCCTTGAAATTACACCGCAACAACGGAGTTTCTTGGCCAGTGGCGTTGCGTGCGAGTATCCTTGAGTCCCACTAGTGCCAGTAAGCTCGTGTAAAGTGAAAAACATTCCAACTGAATATCGTTGCACAGCTCCTTTAAACAGCCTGGCCGCTCCTTGAATAACCCAGTAGAAACCATTGAGTGGGGCGAGCTACAGGCTCCGCTCATGCTTTCGGTTGCACCTCAAAATGTGGAAAGCGAACAGGTGGAACCAAGCCACTTCGATGGCAGCGCCACCTTCGCTGCGATCGAAGCGAGCGACGACACAGGTCAAGGTCATATGGGCAACATAGCCCCTTAGGGGTTATATTGTATATTTTTATGATTTTGACGTAGGAGGTTACGTCAAAACATCACGTATCGACGACGTGACGTTACGACGATGACACGACGTCATCGTCGACTCCGACGTTACGCGACGCCAAAATGCTGTCGTAAGGCCGTCGTGACATCCCGTCGCGTCGAGGACGACGTGGGCGTGGTCGTCGGTGCCGACGTTGACGTCGACGCCCCACGCAACGTCAAACGTCGCTATGAAGTCTCGTTAACGTCGTCCCAACGTCGTCCTGAACGTCACAACGACGTCATGACAAAGTCTTGACGTCGTGTAACGTCGTCATCGTCGTGAGTTGTCGGGACATCTTCGTGACGTCGAGTTGCGTCATGTCGACAACGACGTCGACGACCTGACACCAAGCGTCTTTATGACGTCGCACTAACAAGGACGCCGTCATCTTGACGTCGCGTGACGTCATCGTCGTCAACGTTGACATCGACGTCATTGTCAACGCAATATTACGTCAGAACGCAGTCTTAATGTCGTGTAACGCACGTTGTCAACGTCGATGACGACGTTGACGTCAAGGCGTCGTCGTGATGTCGCATGGTGTTGTGACGACAAGTCAGGTCGCGGTGACGCTATGTCTTGACGTGACGCCTGGCGTCTAGGTTGTATAAAAAATATAGCCCGGCGTTCCCTTGTTTCTATGACCTTGACCAGTGTGCCGGTCGAGCTTGGCGTTGGAACGCAACGCGTTTTTTTATGAGAAACTGCTAATCCAAGCCACTTCGCTCGTATCGCCCGAAAGGGCGCTACGAGCGAAGTGGCTTGGATTAGCCGTTTTTTTCCACGTGCGGAGGTGCAGAAATAGCGCTCCGGTGGCTCCAGTCATCCTTTTTGGTACATTCTATCAGTGTGACTTCGACTTTAGGTCCAATGTTGTTGAGGCAGCAGCCAATCCATCACCTTTCAGATTGATTTGACTCGTAATGAAGGAAGTCCGGTAACAAGCAACCGCCAAACAATGAGCGCATAAAATATATGTATTCTAGTTTACGCTGTTCGGTTTAATTCACGCTTAATTAACGAAGAAATACAATATAAAAATACTGTATAAAATAGCGTCGGATGCTGGGGGCTGGAAGATGGTGGACGGGGAGATTAGAGTAAAGAAGTTAACACTTATTGTCGGCTTTCGGGAATTTAGGTTGCAGTTTGGATAAGATGCGCGGAATTCGAAGGTTCTTGGCTCTTGGGGGCGCCGGGAGATTCCGGAGAGCTTATCTCAATAGCATGCTCGTATTACAGCTTCTGATTTATCGTGGCCCTTTCACATTCACGGGGTAAAAGCCCCGTGGTCGGACAGCGGAAAGACAGCTCCGAGGCAGGTTCCCCCGACAAGCTCTGACGGGGAGGGCTCAAATGTGGGTCAACGCGCCTTTTGTGCTGTCTTTGCTCGCCGGAGCGGTTGCGGTTTTCTAAACGTTTCAGGCGGATTTACTTGACAGGTCCATTTATCTTTGTCGCGGCTCACGAACAACGTCTAGGAAAGTTACTCCGAAAATGTCGGAGTTAAATTTCATGCGCAGATGTTGGAGGTGACGGGTCAGTCTGCCTCGAAATTACGTCCGATGTCTCTACGAGTGGGCTAGCGCACACCAGCTCGTAGTACGTGGAGCGAAAACTCGCGCTGCAGAACCCAGGGATCCTGGGCTCAATCCCCACTCCTGCCCGTTTCGAACTAGATGATCATCGTACCGGCGTGCGGCGGTGTACCAGTACTGCGTGGTGCACGTTAAAGACCCCAGGCTAGCGGTTGTACTGCACTGGCTAAATTGCTCATCTACAGCGAGTGAATCGTCGCAACTTTGAGGTGGCTTACCAACTACACGCTGTCTAAATATCCACACAACCCCCGATTATTATTCTTCCTGCACGTGCGAGAGCCTTGCTGCTGCTCTGCACGTGCAGAGCACGATAGGGCACGAGCCGCCTCGGGCAGTGCCACCTGCCTCCTGTGAACCAAAGTTAAAGAAAAAAGTATTTGGTTAAAGACCGGCGACCAGTATGCGCTTTCCACTTTCCCTCCCTTCCTCCTCTCCCCCTTCTACCCTTTTCACCGTCGCCTGTGTCCTCCTCCCTCAGTTGAGGAGGATCTTCTGCCTTGCAGAATCTCGAGTCTGGTCGTCGGCCTTTAAGAGTGAAACACACGTCAACAAAAATCGAGTCCCTTCGCGCCGCCGAGGGGCGTAACCATAGCAACCATCGCTGGTGCTATGACTTAGCCGTATGCCGCTCCGCCACGTCACGACACAGGCGACGGTTTCTATGGTTACGCTGTCCGGCGGAGCGATGCGACGCAGTTTTTGCTCACACGTGTTTCACGCTTTATGGCGGCGTCAGGTGTGTGTTGCATGCTAGGTGAACTGGTATATTCGCCAAGAGATTTAGCTTCTCTGGAGGCAAAATGTCTTAGCTCTAAAGAAACCGCCGCATTGTGATATGTCGATTGTCACGTTGAGACTTCAGGGGGCTTTCGTTTCCCTTAAAAAATATTGAGTCATTAGAAATTTACTACAATTAATTACCGATAATTAATTACCGACTACAACTAGTGCTTGTGATACGTTACATACAATGTGGGTTTCAGAAATAGAAAAAAAATATATCAGGAGCCTGACTTGACCAAAGTGTCTGTAAGTAAATTCCGCCCTAGGAATTGCAATCCTAATAGGCATATTAATGCACACACGTTTACTCTGCTCCGTTCATCCTCAAGAGCTCGCTGGCTTCCGCAGTGCTTTGGTTGGGCGTGCCTGCGCGTTCACACTTGTGTCAGCAAGGGCAGAAAGCTTCCGCTGAAGGTGGAGCTTCCAGTCTCAGTCGGAGTATAGGCACGGTCTAACGAGCGCCTTCAGAGCGACCCAACAAGGAGGCACGAGCCAGACGACCTCGGGCACTGCCCCAAATGAGACCCTACCGATACCTGACCTGCTTTAGGAGCACGGTAGCCATGGAGAATCAATCGCGGAGAGCAATGAGTCCCTCTGGGCTCCGAGTTTCTATTCGCGTGGTTGACAAGAAACAACCATTTAACGCAAAATGTCGGTATGTGTATAGGACTGAACGTTTACTTTTACGTCGGGTCCTTTATGTATGCCATATTTTTAGACGAGTGAATAAATTTACTTGTTGCAGCACAAATGTTTAAAGATACACTGAATGCAGGTACAGTAAGGCTTTCTTTAACACCTATTTTTATTTACTGCAGTGTGGCTTTCGAGGGTTGTTGACAACATTTTTCAGAATTGGTCCCCCTATAAATACAAAAATCTGCCCCCCCCCCAAAAAAAAAAAAATTTTTTTTTAGTTTAGAATTTTGTTAGTTGCGGTAGAAAACGGAATTATTAGACAGTTTTAGTATAGCGTTGCTGGCTCTTACGTACGCATTACGCAATAGTATAGCGTACGCTAAAAATGACCGGCTCGCACCGAATAGACCTATTGCTATATTACCCAAGCATCAAGGAGAATGCAGGGATTGGTGTTCCACGAGCCGCACGTGCTGGCCTCAGCCGTAGTAAATTTTCTAAAGCAAAAACCTAAAACAAATTGTATCTTGCACGCGCGTTCGTCAACGCTTTCTTTTGGTTATTTACTTCGAATATTTTGTACGGGGAAGGCGTGCGCGTGTGGCGCGTGCAACACCAATCCCTGCATTCTCCTTGATGCTTGGGTAATATAGCAAATGGTCTATTTAGTTGTGCGTTACGTCTTCGAGTGAACACCGCGCATGATCTTGGCTAAATTTGCTAGAGCCGTAGAATTCCGCGTGCTTATAGCGCAACCATGCTCCTGGAAAGAAATATTGAAAATGAAAACGTGTCGAATCATTTTATTTCAAATTAAACCAAGCCGCAGCTGCCTCGTCAAGCGCGCTTTTCTGGGGGTAGAGAGGCTACGAGTACGAGTGCGCAGCCAAATTCGATCACGGAGCCTCCGTCTGTCGTCCCGGGAAACGGCAGCTTTTATCAATGCTATCGCGGAATGAAATTCATGACCTACTGATGTCCAGTGCATAGCGAGAACTTCGGCGATTTCTTTTAGAGTCGTTCGTCCGTCGGCGATGAACTGTGCGAATAGGCTTAGCGTTGAGCAGATCGCAGCGTTGACGCACATTCCGAGCGGTGAACATTTTCACTGTGCACTCCTTCAGCTGCACGGCGATCTGTTTCGACCACCGTAGGTCCCGGAAAGAATTGCCGAGCTGAACACCATGCAATTTCACATAACATAGAACTTAGAAAACACCACGTCGCCCTTGCCGCGCCAGTCGAGGTAACCGCCATCTTGAAACTGGCGCTCTCGTTGGGTCCGAGATCTCTCGAGAGCGTCCCGCAGAGCCCGCTAGCCCGCCACGCAAAATCCCCAGCGTTGCGTGCGTACGCAATACGCTAGCTCTTCTATTGCGTTCTGCGCACGCGCACTCCCGACCCGCAATTTTATTGCGTACGCAAGGCTTTAGCGTACGCAGTGGCGTCACAAAGGGGGGGGCGGGGGGGCGGACCGCCCCGGGTGCAGGGCTCAGGGGGTGTCGCGGCGGGCCACGAGAGCGGGGGGGGGGGGGAGTCGCGGAGGGGCACGCGAAAGCGGGGAGGGTGGGGGGGGGGGTCGCGGTGGGTCATGCGAGAGCGGGGGGGGGGGGTGTCGAGGCGGGCTTCCGCCCCGGGTGCCGCTGACCCTCGTGACGCCACTGAGCGTACGATCCACTAAAACTGTCTAATATTGCAAAAAGTTGTTCGAAACTAACGAGCGCAATTCGGTTCAAGTGGAAAGATATCGTACCACGTTCGAGTCGACATCAGTGCTTAGGGGTGCATTATATGATTAGAACTGCCAACATGTCATTAATTGCAAGCGTTTCACGCATGTATATTTCTGTAATATTCACCGCTCGATGCACAGTAGAAATGCCTCGGGTGTATTACACATGGAACTATATAGTTCCATGTGTAATACCCCCAATGATATCATCCGTGCGATAACTTTCCTGCTGCACGCGAGAGCTTTACAGAGAAGTAGACTACTGGATGAAAGGGGAGTACAAGTTTTTTCGTGTTTCCAAGGGCGTGCTTTTAGGACCCTGCAGCTTCATGCTCACGGCTTCAGGCCTGCAGGCTCAAAACCTGCTTAGTAGTTATTCGAGCATCTAAATTGAAATTGAAATTGACGAATTGGCACGAAGTCCTTATCATAATGCTTCAAAGCTTGGGCGCAACTCGATGCAGCTTGTTTTCTCTGATAGAGCGTCTGCACGGCGACGGTACATCTATAGCAAATGCAAGGAAACACGTGTGTTTCGCATACATTTTCAACGTACGCACGCACGGAACACTTCCGCGCGACACTGTTTATTCTTTTACGCTTGGATGGTTGCGTTCGTTTCCTATCCCTGTGCACCTTTTTTCCCCTGGCGACGCCCAGTGCTTCGACCAATGTGGACAGCAAGTCGTCTGCTTCTTGCGGAGAAGCTGTGGTGACGTCAGAACGACGCCGAGCTCTGATTGGCTTTGATTGAAAAATTCGTGGGTAGACTTCAGTGCTAGATGCCTTCAGGTCTACCCACTATTTTTTTCAACCAGCCAATAAGAGCTTGGCGTTCTGACGTCACGGCAACCCCTGTGCAAGAAGCAGACGAACTTTCGCTCCGCATTTCGGTATGGTGCCTGGAACGCGTCTTTCACTGGTGTGTTTAGCGTCCTGTTCCGCCCATGCATCGAAAATCCGGAAGTGGCGACAAATGACGTCACAGAAGCCGGAGTGTCATGCTGTCGTATGTCGCGATCCTGGCGATTGGGCGTAGAAGTTTTGTAAACAAAGCACCAGAGGGCGCAAGTGTCCCTGTCGTCGCGGCGTTCCAATTCCTGGCTCCCTAACCTTGCGTGAGCTGTCAAGCTGGAGAGCGACTTGCAGCATGGACAGGCGTCTGCCATATCTACCACCGCTGCTGTGACGCCGCCTGGATCGCGGCCGGCGACAGCATGACATTTCTATGACGTCATCAGGCGGAAATGGAGGGACCACTTTTTAGTTGTTGTTTAGGAGGCGGTAGACACGGCGTCGGAGACGCGTTCCTAGCACCATGATTCGGGCATCACGGAGAGGGTGTCCTGACCACGGTGGAGGAAAAGAGATGCGTCTGAACACGACCAGAAAGGAGGCCGAAAACTCATTCGGTCTTCGCGCATCTCCCGGCAGGGGCACTGCCGGTTCAGGGCCTCCGCGCGCGCCGCGCGGCCTTGAAAACGTGTGCGTGTGAATAAGGACGGTTCCTCGAGACCCGGATGTTGCGCGCATACACAACATTTCTGACAAGCACCTCAGTGTCTGTGTTTTTAGATAAACATAAAGACCGCCTCCAACCAGGCACGTAGCCAGGATTTTGTTTCGGGGAAAAAAAAAGGGGGGGGGGGGGGTGCGCTTATAAGAAAATGTTGCATGAGGCGGAGGGTGGAGAGGATACCCCAGCAAAATGGAAGCATTCGGAAGGAAAAGGCCCAGGCCCATGACCTCCCCCCCCCCTCCCCCTCCCTCGATACGTGCCTGCCTCCAACATTAACCTGAAACTAAGCTAATTTTGCGCTGATAATTATACGTTTTCGTTGCAGAAGGAATTGAATACAAAAGTTGACCCGCCGTCGTAACGCACGTTAAATTTCGCCAACGGTGAAGGCATAAGAAGCCATTTCAAGGCAGATTAATTGCCTAAAACCCGACACCTACAAACAAGAGGGACACACACACACACACACACACACACACACGCACGCACGCGCGCACGCACACAGACAGACAGACAGAGAGAGAGAGAGGACTTGGGTCTTCAAGATGTTCAAAGTTGACCAGCTCGCCCACAATATTCTTGGTTACTTCTATATTTGGACGAATTGTACTTCCTTTTTATCGCGTTCAACTCCCCCGCCCGAAGGCCGGTTCACATAACTCTGCTTGGTTGCAACTCGGGCTGGGAAGTTGGATTGACCTAACGAATGCTTTAATGGCGATTAATATTTTAATGCCTTAGCATTTGTGCCTTGAAACGCTCTAATCTTGGACTGGTTTGGACTAACCAAAGTTTGCAACGTCGCCACGGGATGGCGCCACAGCCCCCTGGCTGTGGAAACTTGCTAGGAAACACATTCTGCAAGCGCCGACAGATGGCGGGCGGGGTGCAGGTGTGCGGGCGCTCTTGCCGCTGGCTTCGAAGCCTGTGAACGCACACGGACTGCGGTTCCGTTCCTCGACCTGTCACGCCTTCCACGCCGTTTTGACGCCCAGGGACCCTAGACTCGTCAAACACAAAGTCGGAGCCAAAAGTTAGCGGAGCGCGCCGATTGGACGCTGCCGACAAAAGCGCGAAGTCATCGTCGTGATAGACCAATCGGTGTGCCTTGTGAACTTCGGCCCCAACTTTGTGTTTAACGAGTTTAGAGCCCCAGTCCTCTTACCATGTCACTGGACCGCGGGCCTCTGCTTTGCCATGCTTTGCTATATATAACCGTTGAGAGCGACGTTATAAATGCTTTCCAAAGCGTGTGCATAAGCCCAACTGATGTAGGTCATCATAAGATGCCTCTCATCGTGATGGGGTACTTCAAGTTTAACGTTAGAGGCGGACACAACCAGCGGCTGCTAGAGCAAATGCGGTCTCAGTACGGACTGACGTTGTGGACGGACACTAACGAAGCCACGACGCGCAACGGCACCCCTATAGATTTTATCTTCCCCCCACTCACCATGTACATAACATTCAAACGGCCTCATATGTTGATGTATACACGCGGCCTCTGCAACTTCACGTTGCAGAGGCCGTTAGTTTTCATTGTCTATCCGCGGCCACAGGATTAAACGCACGTTCGCGGTAAATAAATACGCACAACGAAATTGCTCTGTCGTTTTTTGCGCATCGCGAGCATGGACGTCCTTCGTGCACACGCTAAGTAAACCTGCCTGCAAAAGGGTGAAGAGGGGTTTCCAGAATGTTTATTTCGCAGAAAAGTACTGAGAGGCTGCATTCACCATGCTTTGTTATACATAACCCCTGCGCGAAATGCTAACGCACTACTTAGAGGATCAGCGTGGCGACAGGAGCGATTTTGGCCAGTTTTTAAACAGATTAATCGTAAAATTTTGACGTACCAAAAGAAAGTAAGAGTTAAACGCTTTCACAACGTAGACGTGGAAGAGTACAGCTGTATGAAGGGCAAGCTTTAGGAGAAATCTTAGCCTAAAGTGAACTGTAGGGGCGATATTTTCAATTCTAGACAATTGTACATGGTTACACGTATCCCGGCCATTTGAACACCGTTCGGGTGTCCATTTATCGCAGCAGAGACTATTCTGAACAATCAAGGGAGGTCGCTGTTGCCGAAGAATATCAACGAACCTCTTCGCTTCGTGCAGCTGAGGAAAAAAATTGTAAGTGTGTCTTTCAACTGTTCTCAGCTACACATCAAAATCACAATTGTATATTGCGCCGTATAAATAAAAAAAAGTTTTTTTAAATATGTATATTGCATGAAAATGAACGAGATTGATTAGTCGATTAATTATTCGATTAAAGGGTGGCGATGACTCCGGTTAAACTTTTTAATCGACGCCCAGCCCGCAACTGAGTCCGAGTCCGTTGTTCAGCTTTGTGATCACGTGCGCCGAGACACGCTGGTGCCACCTATATGTAACCCTGGAACAGCGTCTACCTAGAGTGAACGTTTGGCAGTACTGGCGAGATCAAATGCACGTACTATCAATGCGAAATGGTCATGTATAACGCTGTCAAAAGATTTTCAAACGCAGAGTAAAAAAATAAAGCGCAAGAAAACAACAAGAGGAAAGAAACGCTAATTGCAATAGTTCCAGGGAGACCCGATAGATGGCGCCAGTGTGCTCCCGCCGTCGTATGCCGATCACGAGGGAAGGCAACGCACTCGGTTGTAACCAAACGCAAATGTGTGTCAGATGGACTCATGGCAGGGACCCGGTCAAGAGTCGGACCAAGGACCGAGCCTCGGCGTGGCGGACTCCGCGGCGCGAGGTCTGCCGGCCAAGCCAGCCGAGCGCCCGTGTGTTGTTTGCGTTGCTGCCCTCCCGCGGAAATGAGCAGTCAAGGTCAGCTGTTCGGCGGCGGCAGCGGCGTGCCGCAGCTCCTCAAACGCGCGATAATAATACCAGCGTTGAAGGTCGCGCGCCAATTTAATGCCGCTTCTGGCGCGCGTCGTGTGGTCCTGCGCTCTGGGACACACGCGGCTTTCACGGAACGAATGGGAAATTGCGCTCGGACACTTCGGCAGCTGCGGGCTACCCGGCGTCCCTTTTTTTTTTCCTCGTATCTGTGCACCCATTAGCGGATCTCGGACACGTTCTGGCTTTCGGCGCTCGCTAATCTTAATTTGACTTCTGGATTTTGTGTTTCTCGGTAGGCATTTACTCACTCGGCGTTTTGTTTCCTGTCGTCTTGAACAGGACACAGGGTATATTAGAAAGCAACGTTGTATCAGAATGACGTTTACTGAATAATTTGAAGAAAGAAAAAAAAAAGAAAAGAAAAAAGTGCGAACTTGTTTTTCGTGGAGCGCATCGATGGAAGCAATCCACGGGTGGCAGCCGCAACTAATTTAAAATGCATAATCTATATATATACAGATATATTAAAACTGCGTTGTATTTTTTTATTCAACTTTACAGTGTTTCTTCTTCCGTATACACCATATTTAAACTAGCAATATTCTAATTTGAATCGGCTTAGATAAAAGCTTTCATTTGGTACGTTTCTTATGCCTTAAATAAGTGTACATTGTTACGTTCCTAACCCCGGCGAGGCCGTGCTCCAATTGAGGCACAGGAGAGGTCCGCAACACCGCCGCTCGACTGGGACTCTCTCGAGGACCCGGAGCCAAGGCTTTTGAACATCGGCCGAAGTAACCAACTTCAACGGGTCTTTGACTTCCTCTTTCTCTGACATCGAGAAAAGCTGCTGCTGAGAAGCCATAAACCTTCGGGCCAATGGAAGGGCTGTTGCACCTCATTTTCACCGATGCCGACAGCCACCTCCAATCACATCAGGAGCCCACCGGTGATGCAATATCGTCGCGTCACTATAAAAGCAGGACACGCGAAAACGCGTGGCAGAGACATATGAGACTTACCATCGAACGCTACCATCAAATTATATCTCATTAAAACATCATCATATTATCGCCCAAACCTGGTATCCGGCCTCTCCGTCGCCCAGCCGTTAACAACGTCGAAAGCTAGCTCGATTCAAACTGGGCGGATTATTGTCGAAAAAGCGAAAATTAAGGTTTTGTTTCTAGATACAAAATACGATAAAACGAACACACTTCTAGAGAACTTTGACCCTTCTCATACAAAGCTTTAAAGCACTAAAAGTTATAATTGTTGCGAAAAAAGGAATCGCAAACGTTTTGAGATTCCAGTCTGTCACTTCTGAAAACTGCAAAAATGGCAGGACCTACCTTCCCCTTTTCGAAGCTCAAAACTCAAGAACAAAAATTGTTTCGTAGTTCTAATTTGCAGGTTTGTTTTAGTCACACATTTTCCACCAACAGATAACTTCTTCAAAAATTTCTTAACACCATTCTTTTTTTTCTATTTTCTTAGCGTGATGTTACGCTTTAGGCTCTAACCGCTGGAGAAGAAAATAAGCGCACGATGATGGAAGGAATAAAGCTTATTGCAAAAGAGAGAAAAAAGAACAGAACTACAAAACCAATATACACATGTCCAAGAGTTATCAATAGTCTCACGTGTTCGTTTTCACCTGACCGTCTGATGTCTGCGTCTTGCAATACTCGGTTGTGTGCTAGTTTCGTGTCACTGCCGGGAGTCGCTGTCACTGGTTTGGGTCAGCACCGAATCCGTCGCTTGTAACTTCTTCGGCACCCTTGCAGATGCTTGGGTAGCTGCCGAGAGTCCCACGCTAGCGTCCCATCAACGCCAAAGTCAACTTTCCTCTTCTTCGGTGGTCGCCTAGCCTTCCCCGGGTCGTTGCCAGGTTCCTTTCGGTGGCTTCAGGGCAACCTCCCGAAGTTGAGCCCCTCTTGGTTTCTCCTCTTCGTGCCTCTTGTCCGCTTCTTTCTTCTTTAGCTCGGCCGTGAAACGTGACACAAGATTTGAGATGAAATCACCCATATCTCTCTCTTTCTTTCTCTCTCTGTCTCTCTCTCTCTATATATATTTATGTATATATACGTATATTGTCGCGTAGAAATGGGGCTTTTACACTTGATTCGGTTAGTCTAAATAAAGATTTATTAAATAACCGACATAAAGTTAAACATTAGAATACACACATAAGAAATAACGCTTTGGGGGGGGGGGGGGAAGGGGAAATACTCCTATCTCTGGCGACTTTCCCTGCCGTCCTCCTCGACCACACCCTCAGCGGGTGCCCCGACCACAGCCAAACTCGACAAACAAGGATCCACACAAGGGCGGGCGAGCCGAACTCCTCCACAGCCGTAAGGGGTCCCAGGTTTACGAGTTACCGGGCGGAAGACTCCACAGCCGAAGGGGGTCGGACGTACAGGTTGGCCTGCAGGGGAAAGGAGATGTCCAGGGCTTCGTATCCGGGTGCCGAGTCCTCTGCGGGCCCTTGGCCGCTGCTTATATTGCGTTCAACAGCGTTCTGGAGCCCTCCAGTCCACCAATGAGAAAGTTGTGGAAGGATCAATCAAGAAGTGTTTTCTTAGCACCAATCAAAATGATCGAAGCCCACAGCAAACATCTGCATGACAAAACCAAGCGCATACACAAGACAAAATATTTCGGACGAAGTTCGAAAGATCTGTTAAAACAAGACAAAGCATAAATCAAAGCATCTCCGACGCGGGGTTCTAGGAACTAAGCGTAGCGTTTTTCACGTTCACGTTCGCCCCCATTTGCCCCCCCCCCCTTTCCGACTCCGGTCGAATACATGAGCCCTCCCTTGGAGACGAACGAGCACAATTTCGCGACAATATATCTCTTCTTTCTGTCTGTCTGTCTTTTTCTTATTGCATGATTGGTTCTTCTGCTACGGCTCATTACTGTGTATTGTCTGCCGGAAAAATCACACTTGGGCTTAATCTCTAAAATGTGTATAATTATTCAAAGAAAAAAAAAAGTAATTTAAGCGTATAACATCAGCAATCCGAAGAAAGTTGTTTCATGTGACAAAACCCTGACGTGGCGGATGAAATAACTGTCACGGTGAATGACTCCACTCTCTCGGAGAAATTAATCAAATAAAAGGAGAAAGGTCGTTTCATCATCGTACCGAAGGAATTCCTTTCCGCAACGGCAACTCTTTTTTCTCCTCCGATGACTGTGCAGCACTACCGGAACGACGACGCATCCGCGAAGGCCAGCCGACCTCCATGCCACTCCACGCGAGCTACTCACCGCGCGCTTTTTTCGACGTGAGAGCCGTTTCCCGCGCCACAATCGTGCGCGGAAAACCGCGCCAGACGCCGAGCACGCGCGTCGCGTCATTGGTCGGTTCCTGGAGGCTCGCGCCGTGACGTCATGGACGCGGACGCGCGGCGCGCCTCGGCGGCCGTCTAGCGGGAATGAGTGTCCCGCGCGCCTCTTCACTGTCTCGCTCGTCTGCAAGCCGGACGTTTCGGTTCCAGTTTCGTCTCCTCTTCTTGTTCCAACTCCTCCCAAACTTGGCTTCAACTCGGAAGGCCGTGCTTCTCCGGAATTCGCGATCGATCACCACCAATCGCTGAAGGAGACACCCGGCGAACTGTGCTTAGTTTAGACGCGAGAAGTTTGGTTCGTCGTTGTTTTTGTGGGGCGAACGAAGAGGACGGAGGAGCGACTCGGTCAAGATGCGACCCATGGAAAAGTGTGTGTGGTGCGGCGTTGCGGCGTTCCTGCTTCTTGGGATCTTACCCGGACAATCGTCCGTCAAAGGTAAGGATAAAACAAATACATAGCACAGTGCCGGGTCAGTGCTTTCCGAGAAGTTTCCATAGGTGTGCGGAGGACTGGGCGCTCTGTGTCTGGAAATGGGAGTGGCGGTGTTTTGGGGCGTTCGCGGTTGCGGTGATATTTGGCACAGGGTAACCCGTTGGTCCCTTGCAGTTGAGAGAGCGACTTTCTTTTTGCCCCCCATTATGTGAATAATCGTCAACAAAATTACCGCTTTACGTTTTTTTGGGAACAGTCTCTAATACCCATCGGATTTGCCAAGTAATAGTTTCCATCGATATTTTTATCGACAGTTTCTCAACCCTAACATTGTTATGTTTATTTTCGGCATGTGCATATAAAATTTTTGGTATTGTATAGCGTTGTGTTCATTATAGCCTACATATGGCAAGAAAATACATAATTGTCTTGATCATTGCTGTTATATAATGTTAAAACAATTATGTCGATTACGATAAGACGGATTCTAGTGAAGCGCAGCAACTTTCTTGCCCCTTTCCACAGCTCGAAATCGACGATCTATATTTGTGTGATACGAACCAATACTATCACCGCTACTAGCTGATTTACTCTCAATACGAGTGTACGACAATTAAAATAAACCGCAGCATTCGGCGTTTACATCATGAAACTCCACACTTCTTTATTCTTAAAGGCACGAGATACCGAGCTTCTAAAATTATCTATTTTGTTCCGTTATACCCTTTCCTTTCTTTTTCTTTTCGAAAGAAACTGGCATTTATTGAGTTCGATTGAACGATGATGCACTTGGCGAGATTGCACGCGCAAACTCAATTCGGTGACGGTATTCTTTTTTTTATATATGCTGTTTTTGTATTTTTCTTGCCCTAACATAAACGCATTACAGGCGTCCGTTTGTTCAGCTTTTTCCTCCTCTCCTACCTCGTCCGATCAGATGTTACAACACCCGCACACACTCGCAGCAACTCGCCGCGGTTCACCGTCCTGTCGAGCGGAGAAGACCCCGCGCGCTCGGCCTTGCGTCTCGTTTTCCCGTCGCTTGTGCTCCCAGGGTGTGGCTTTGTGGCCGCCCGTGCTCTTGGGATCTCCCGTCCGCCTTTCGTAGGTCGTACGTGCTACTGCGGTCGCTCTCGGTGACGCGTTTGTTTGAGAGAGGAAATGTTTTGTAGGGCGCTGGGATACGCTCGCGTACGCGAGCCGACTTTCACAGCGTGCGCAAGCTTGGGCTCCTCGCGTGTGGGCTGCGCGCCTACGGTTTACTCGTCGCAGCTGGGGCATGCACGAGGGGCCCGGCTGAAATAGTTGCTGTGGTTGCTGCGCGATACACGCCGCTGCGGTGCGAACGTGGGCTCGTAGAGATAGATCCGGCTTTTCATTTCCCGCGCAGAGAGAGTTGCAGAAATCAACGCTCAATAACGTCTCTTGCGCCGGCTCGCCCTAAAAGAAACAAAGAAACAGAAGAGAAGGACTGGATTTTGTTTTCTTAGATGGTTGTAAAACGTAGGCTTTTGTTGACCCTGTTATCGTGAGCGAGGTACTTTCTTATTTTGTAATTTTGTACTGAAAAATAGATAAGGCCGATCAGGCTCCTTCTGGTTATTGACGGTTAATATGATTGCCTGTATCGTGCGCGTTGGTTTTGGTTTTAGTCAACAACTTGAGCCCTTTCCCAAGGTGTCCATTTAATACACCGAGGTTACCTTTTTGAATGGTCTGACTTCGGATGCTGTTCAATGTAAGTGTGCTTCAGGAACTCTGCGCGGTTTCAGAGGGTGCCCCCTAGAGACGCATCCGACTTTGCTGGCTTCTACATTTAAACACCCTTTAATATTTGCTAAGGAAACTCTATGTAGGAAAAAGAAGAGGAATGCAGTGACGATTAAGCCGACCCCCCCAATAATAATAAAAAAGAAAACAGTGACATGACACACACACAAAAAGAGTCACAGGAGGTGCTTGTTGTTTCGCACGTTCTAAATTTGTTGTTGCTGCTGGAATGTGTCTATTGACTCGGAGACTTACATCAGTTTTGAGACCAATGCGAAGCGAACGCAATAATAGGCGTGGCTTCTTAGTTCCTACGCCCTAATGAACAAGAAGACCCCCCCCCCTCTCCCCACCTCTTTTTTTTTCCAGAATTTATAGTTTCTTCTGTTGCAAAAATCCTGCTTCAGTTGGATGCTCTTCGCATTGCTAGAGCGCCCCATGTCTGGTCTTAGCTTCTTGCCCTAGTGACGAGGTTCATCGCGCAAAACCGTGCTGTAACTCACAGGGCAAAACTGCCAAACACAATCGCTCGCTTTCTTTTCTTTTTTTTTTTTTGAGAAGGTGAGTGTGTGAATGCTTTTACACCACTTCAGAAATCCATTCTTGCAAAACCTCGCCTAAAACCGCGTAGGAGACACGAATACACACCAACGCCTCCATAGAAGACCGCGCGGACCATAATATGGATTCAGAACTAGGTCGACCACGTAACATTGGGCTGCCGAGCACAACGCCTTTATTTCTCGGGGGCTGCAGCGTACATACGCGATATAAGACATAGACTACATTTCTATTCCCGAGACGGCTAGATTTTTATATATATATATTTATATATAGTTGTCTTAGCGAATGTTTCTTGTAATGTTACCGTGACTGAAAACGCTCCCGTTTCTCTTGGGCCGCACCTGAGAACGCCGAAAAGCGGCTCGATCCGCCTACATGATTTCCGTGCCGGGTGGGCACGTGGTTTGGTGCGTAAAGAAACGAGCGTACCGCCCCCGCATTCCGGGGGAAAAGTCGGAGTATTCACTGACCCTCTGCTATCCCACGCAGAGCCGTATTTGTGTATTCGCGAGGCACGGTCGTTGCCTGAGAGGTGTTGTGTATAGGATATACAGCCCTCTATACGCGCCCGGAAGTGTTCATCGACCCGCAACGTCTCTTTCTTTGCTTTTACAATATTTTTATGATTTATTAATTAGTTATAAGAGTTTCAAGGCAAGCTAGTAAGGATATTGGAGTTGAATTCGGGTTTTGAATACAGTATGTGTGTTTGTTTTCAATGGGTACTGACTTGGTTCCCTAATTAAGGCGATAAGTGCCTGCTTGGATTCATCCGTTTCCTTTTTAATTACTGATTATAGCGACACGTCACACTTGCAGGTTAGGGTGTTGCAAATAATGACGACTACCTTTTTTGATTTTTTTAGTCTTTAGAGTGGTAAGGTTGTATCGAGCTTATTAATGAATCGTTTCTGAGATATTCGCGGGATTCTTGTGATCGTCACTGGAGACAACTAAAAGCGAAACGTCTTGGTAACCTGCTTTTATTACTCGATGTTTAGGTCACCCGAGGCTCTAAAGAATGCGTCTCATCAAAGAACTCTCCCACCTTTGTATATTAGCGAGGAGCTGCGGCAAACCTAGGTGACCACGTAGTGGTCAAAATATATTTACCCGATCGAGCGACTGAACAGACAGAAAGCTCAGCACCAGATTTACTTCGCTGGCGTTTCTCTGCTGCGGTTCGCGTCCTGCGTTTCTTCGGGTCTCTGACAAAAGTCCGTGTTCGGTGTCGCGGTGATCATACCTCCAGGCCCCCAAATGCCTAGAGCCTCCGAAAAACGCAATGTAAAATATAAAATGGATTAAAAAAATATACGACAGACAAGTGAAAGAATGACGAACATCCACAGAACGCAAGAAGGCACCTTCCAAGCCGCCTCGGCCCCCAAGTGGCCCAGCTGCCTTCTTGTGCCCACCATGAGCGCGTCACGGGGTGCTCTAAAGCCGCTTGGAGTCTCGGAGTAAACACGGGGGAGGATGCTCTTGAACCTGATAGCACAACCGGGGCTCGTCTCCAGAAAGGAGGGGATAAAATGACCCCCTCAGTCGTCGCACGAGGCGGGGAGCGACTGGGGTCGTCACACTCCGAGCGCCAGCCGCGGATCGGGGAGGGGGGAATCGTCCGGAGTTTATCGCTGCGCCCCACGGCCCTCCCGCGCCGGCAATCTTGGAGCAGACCTTCTTCGCCGCGAACCTCGTCCTGCCCGTTGTACTCTGGGCTAGAACGGAGGGATTTCCTTATCGCGGAAGCTGAACTTCGCGCGGAACGGCACAAAATCTGTCTCCGGGGTTTTCGGTCCTGCGTGGTCGCGGATAAAAAGTACGGTGCGCGGGAGAAGTGCGTCGGCCAATGGCATCGTCCACATTCCTTAGCTGGCTACGTGGAAGCCTGCCAGCCACGGTTTATGGACTTGACTGTTGGTCGTCGTAACGGTGTTTGCTGCTGCGGTCACCGACACACTCCTGAGTAAGAGGAGAGAGGGCAGAGAGAGAGAGATAGAAAGAGCGGCCAAGGACAGATCAGGGCGCGTGCTCGGAGCCCTAATTGCCTCTTTTCTTCGCGCGTGCCCGAGGTTATGTTGTTGGACGTTTCGGCTCGGGGAGAAAGTGCTCTTCACTTCTGCCTGGACGAGGGAGTTGCGTTGGTGCCGGAGGTGCTCTTGCGAGATTCGATAACGCGGTGAATGGGGTCGGCTTTTTGACTCGGATGGCCCCTTTTGTTTGTTTGGTTGCGTGTGTGGAGGAGGAGTGTGTGCAGCGGCGATTGCCGCTGGTGATAAGCGGACGTTTCACGAGTCTGCGCGGGCGTACGCGTAAAAGTTGCGAAAATGGGTAGGGCAGCGAGGTGGCTACTGTACAGTTCCCTGTTTGAAAAGTTCGTCTAGCCACGTCGAAAGGTCAATTAAATGCATATTAGGCATCCCTTATGTTTCACGATGCGTACGAAATGAACAAACCGCCACAGACTCCCGAGTACACAATTGGCGTACGAAGAGTGTTTCGAGTTTTAGGTGCACCACTACCTGACGTTTTCAGCTCGTCACAGTTCCTGGTCTTTTTTTTTTTTTAATGTTTAAGTCTATAATATTTTCATGTACAATGCACGCCGTCAAGAAAACCTTATTCTAGTTAAGTTTCCAAGCTTTATTTTTGATTTTGACTCGCTCCTTTGGTGGTAAGATTTCCAGAGTCACTGTCGGTGGCAAGGTTTAATTAACCTTTTTTTTTTTTGATGCATAAAAACTCGCATTACTCTACAACAACAACAAAAAAGATTTTTTAAAAAAAAATTATGTTTCAGGAGCGCTATTCGCTCTACATCAAAATTATTCACCGGTCAAATATCTTGTTGCTTTGTTTTCATTTTTTTTTCGTTTTCTACCTAACGAGGTTCGTCGAGTGTCTACTCAGTGCACCAACAAAAACGCGAAACTTCCTCAAACTCATCAATTCCACGGACAACAGAAACGTCGTGCCTACACCTTCATCTTTTATTTAATTTTTAATTTTTTTACTTTCCCTTTGTATTGGTATGTCCCGATCTTCCGCGGTCGATATTGTCTCGTAAAAAGGCGCCCGCCTAGTTAGTTCTATTGACTTTCGCGCTCAACCCTTGCCCGTAATAAATGACGAGGCAGCGATGCCCTGTCACGCCGTCCCGAGTGAAACAGGCTCTGATCAAATTACCTGACTCCCGTACCTTCTCCTGCGCGGGATCACACGGTTGAGGATCAAAAGGGGCAAAGCTCGCTGTCGTGTATCTTCGGACACTCCTTCGTGTTCATCCTTCTGCTGCCGCTTCCGTGTTTCTTCTCTGGACGCCGAAGAGCGCCGGAGAACAAATCAAGGATCGCGAACAGCTGTCGGGCTGAGTTATATCATCAATCAAAGTTCATTTGTATAGATTCCTTAAACTTAAAGATAACTTTGTAGAAACCCCTATGCGACTGTCATTCTATTAGTGAGAAGCGACTCCGAACGGGGCTAGTGGCAGCCTCTTTGAAAACAAAGAAAACGTTGCGATTAAAAAAATTTCGATTAATATTATTTTTTTTCTTGAGGGCCATGTACGCCTAAAAGATGATTATGATACCAGTAACTTGAAACAACGGTGTGACTTCTTTTTTCTTTTCTTGTTTTTTTTCTGGACAAGCGATGCGCAACTCAGGTTTCATACTGAGTTTTAGAATCGCAATTAGTGGCACACGACGCCGAATCTCTCGCAATATTGTCGCGAAGTTGCGCTCGCGCGAGTGTTTAGGCTACCTTTACTTTATGTTTTTACCTTTTCCGATGGCTCGCTTGTCTCCACGGCACGGCTCATGATTTCTGCCGGAGTCGGGAGGCCCCAAATGGGGGCGAACGTGAACGCTGTAACGGTACACTTAGTTTATAGAACCCCGCTTCGGAGCAGTTTTGTCTTGTGCGTCTTGTGCGTGTCTGCTTTTGGGATCTAACCTTCGGAGGTGGATTTTCTAACTTCTCTGTCTACGAGTGTGTTTTGTATTGTTTATGAGAGCTCTTGTGAGCTTCGTTCGGAATGTGTTCTGTCTTGTGTATGCGCTTGTTTTTGGAATGTTCATATTCGCTTTGGGCTCCGAGCCTTTTGATTGGTTCAAAGAAAACCTGTGATTGGTTGCCAAAGTGGCTCCGGAATGCTGCTAAACGCATTATAAGCAGCCGCCAAAAGCCCGCAGAGGGCTTGGCTCCCGAATACCATGCCGTGAACATCACCTTGCCTTCGGAGGCCAACCTGGAAGTCCGACCCCCTTGGGCTGTGGATTCTTCCGCCCGCTAACTCGCAAACTTGGGGCTCCTTACGGCCGTGTAGGAGTTCGTCCCGCCCGCCTTTGTGTGGATCCTTGTTTGTTGAGTTTGGCTGTGGTCGGGGTACCCACTGAAGGTCTGGTCGAGGACGACGGCAGGGGGAGTCGCCAGAGATAGTATTTCTCCCCCAACATTTATTGACGAATTGTCTACATTTGTTACAAAAGAGTTTATCTCATATTCCTTAAATCAACCGTTATTTGTTAATGTCAGTATCGTCATTAGTGGAGAAACATACCAATTGTCTCCGCGACATTATGCTCGCTGATACTCTTGATCGCTGCCACTATTGAGACGAAGAAATATCCCCATAGGCGCAAGCCCATTTGATAACAAAGTTCAACGATGCATCAAGCTCTCCAAAACATCGCCGTCGTCCGGAAATACATTTTTTATTACCTATTCGCTCTGTCGAAGCAGAGGTGATGCATCTTAAAAAGCCGCGCACGTACACCGCCTCCCCGATATCACTAAGATTTTAATCACAAATCCCCCGAGCACGCGTGGACAGACCCAGGGGTCACGAAGCCTTACCTTCGCGTCTCCTATCAAAGATCTTCACCCCTCTCCCCACTTTGAGAAAGCGACGTCGGCGGGCGGGGGTTCCGAAACATTTTCGGGGTCCCGTCGTCGCTGTGGCGACCGACTTCCGCGCTCGCATTAGCCGGCTTCCGTGACAGCGCGGCCGCCGCGACGACGGCGTCGACAACAAAACACGGTCCAGAATAGGCGGCCTGGCCTCGCCCAGTTTGAGGCGATCGATGACCACGGCGCCACTCCGGCGACCCGGTCTCGTGTCCTCGGGACGACCGGCGCTCGGGCCCTCTCTTCTTGCTCGCCCGTACGTCGGGCTCCGTACGGACCGCTTCGGTGGCAGAAAGAAAGGGTGGGCGAAAAACAAAAAAAGTGCTTACCCGTGGCATAAAAGAACTGCCGCGGTCCTCGCGCCAGGAAATGCGCCACTGCCCCAATGGCAGATGGGTGAAAAAAGAAGACAACGACAGCCAAGAAACGGTCCGCACTTCGCTGCACTACTTAACGACAAAATTGAGCTTGCGTCTTCGTGTTCGCCGTCTGCTGGCTTCTGTCCTATAGTGTACAGGATTCTGTGAGTTGGAGGTTGGCATCGTTCGTCTGCTCGTCGTACGAGAGACCGCAGCGGAGGCGTCTACACTGCTTTAACCTTAACCCAGATAGCTGCTTCGGAAGCGTTGGTGCATGGCCGACATTTGGGGTGATGGCATTTTAGTTCCGGGGGTGGGGCCATGGTTCGTATGTCGGGTCGTCTTGGTAGATGGTTGAGCTTTTTTTTGTTTCGGGATGTAGAGAGAGAGGCATGCTTTTCTCTTGTTCGTTGAGGGGTTTTGTTGGCGATTCCGTTTTTCGGAGCTCCACTGAGTGTCGGTTCATTCGATGAAGCCTCTATTTGGTTCACGAAACAGAGAGAATGGATAAATATTCTGTGCGGGGTGTGCACTTTTGGAATGCGACAAACGGAGTTGAGCCGAAACGAGACCACTGGGTTCGCATATAGCATTGAATCTTGGTTGCTTGGCATAGATTGGTGTAAGAGCTGAAAAAATCGCCGCAACACTCTCACACTAGTATGACAAAACAATACCTGATACGAAGCTCGCAATAAACTCACATTCTATCAATTTCTATTAATATTCGCGATTAAACCTTATAGGGCTAGTTTCTCTCTCCTTTTCTTTTCTCTCTCTTTCTCTTACTCTATATATATAGAAACGGCATGAGATTGTTTTATTATCTGTTTCAGTTAGATTCTTGGCAATCATTAAAAGTACTTCATGATTTTTATTTCATTTTTTGTTTAGCCGAAACATTCACATGACTGGGATAGTATTGACTGTTCGGTCTGCTGCACCTTTGTAAAACTGACGTTTCTTACGAGCCATTACTGACGCTCCTTTAGTAGCTAAACACGCAACGGTAGAACATAGTAAGAGTGTCTGGAGCGACGTTAGAACAAAAAACAACGATTTATTATATTTGATCGTCCCATAAACATTGTTAGCATTCCGTGCTAACATCCCAAAGGTTTATCAGATAACACTTTAAAACGAATCCTAATGAAGATAGCCTCCCGACAAAACGTTTGAGATACTTTATGTACGTCTACGCAACTGACAGTACTTCGATATAATATACATCTGCTGTCACACGTGTAAATTGTCTAGTTGGGGCGATGTCCTCCCTCGGGACAATACTTCACCGCATTGTTTCGGTGCATGCGGGAAAGTACGGTTGCGGTTGACGGAGAGAAATCCGATATCGGGCGGAGACGCTCCTGTCAGGATAGAATGGCACGGTTGCTATGATGACTCCACGTCGAAATAGGGTTTGTTTTATTTTATTGCACTACTATTGTGATTGCACTGTTATTTAAACAAAACCCCTCATAGAAGTAGACAGGACCTTCGACTGGCAGAGGAAAGAATAAAACACGCTCTTCAATTAATCTCTGGCGAGTTGTCGAGCTACAGGTTTTGGTTTTCACAAAAGCAAACTATATTAGAGGCCCGTGTGATCCCCATGGTGGGTCCATAGGAGATAGTCGTGGTTCAAACTAGCCGAACCGCTGTCCACTGCTTAGAAGGGGAAGTCCTGAAGAAACAAACAAAAAGCGCTCAACATTCGGTGTGCCTCTTCTTTCCCGCCATCTGTTTGTGGATTTTAAAAGCGCGAGGTTGCAGTTTCGTGGCTCTATTATTATTTATTTGTATTGTTGTGGCTAGCGAGTTTTGCAGGCACAGCACGTTCTGCTGTTTACAATACGACTCCCCCTTCCATGTTAGGTTAACGACACGCTGATTTTACTTTCCTACGCCGCGTCGCCAGCGAAATCCCGGTGCCACGAAAGAAAAACATTCGGGAACGAAGCGCACGTATACGTAGTATAGAAAGACGATCAAATACAAACCCAGCGACGAGTGAACGCAAACATATGCTGATAAGAGAAAAAAAGAAATTAGCAAAAGATGTAACATTGTTCCTTCATTGTTCGACTAGTGCGCCGGACGCTCTTCCATCTATACAACTGCCGGCGCTCTTCCGCGCAATGCATGCCGCACTGCCGTGTGCAGCGTAGCAGCCGTGCACGTCCTAACTCGGGACGGAAAGGGTTCGTGCAACTGTATTTTTTTATCTAGTTACGACGTAAAGAAGGGAGGTATGCGTCGCTCTCGGTTCATCTTATCAGATCCACGCAGACTCTCGCGGTTTTGTTGGTCCTCCGCGTTTGCGCGAGCCCGTTGCTTGCCACGCACCACGAGCTCCTCTCGCGTTCTGGTGCGCTAAATTAGGTTCGGTTTGTTTTGATTACGAGTCTTATCGCATAGCTCTGCGTACCGCGAATCTAGGAGGCCCTGCTCGGAGAGATGTACGTGAGATTTACGGCTCGCTCGTTTGTGTGAGTAAAACGGACAAGCTCGTATCACAGTTGCGTGTGTTTGCTACCTTAGTAATTTGGTTATCTTTTTTTTATTTTTATTTGTTAACAATGTTTTTCTGTTTCTTGTTTTACTGTGTTTTATAAAGTTAGTGCTTACGTACGTGCGTTTTTCATATATATAGATATATATTTAAATTTGTTACCGTGATTTAAAGTGGTTCACATAGTTGATGGGATTGTGATTATCCAGCGAATAAGAATTTTATTCGTCGAAATCTATATATAAAAGTGGGAAACAACATACATATTATATTTTATATTTTTTATGATTCTGGCGATTTAGTTTATTCATTTCTGGACGGTTGCTCAACAGGAGTTTTCGCGTTCTGTTAATCGGTATCTCCATCAGAAGAGTAGTATTCCTGTCAGTGCGTTTAAAAACCTGAATGCATCAACCTAACTATGTTCAAAGTTTTTCTTGCAGACATATCTACCGCCCAGAGCTCTCTAGTGTGAGCCAAAGTGGTGCGAGCCCCCTAGACTACAGCTAAAGAAGCGCAGAGAGCCCCAGATCCGAATGCCTGAAAATAAAAATAAAAGATCAACACGAAGGGAGGATAATCGCTGCCATGTTTGAAAAGAGCAGATAAACCGGATGTGCCGCACACTTTCACTGATACGAGGCAGTGTTTTTCAATTCACTGCCGCAGCCTCGAAGACAAGGCCTCTTCAGAAAGCCTGGCAGCTATAGAGAACGACAGGGAGGCCTTTCTCCAGCGCGAGCTTTCTGCTTTCGGTACCACTTCAGCGTCTCGTGATCTTACAGCGTGCATGTACAGTCAAAGCACGGCGGAAGGCAACCAGTGCGTGCTCCAATCATCCGAAAGAGACGCCCCTCTGTTCTCATCCTTTCTTTGATTGTGTCTTGAAAACGACGTTCTCTTTCGCACGAATCTCTCGTTACGAGGACGGTCACGTTTGTGATGCGTGGTTTTGACAATCAGGACGGCCTTTGGAACTTCTCTCGAACGCTTTGCAACATTCGTGCTCCCAACTCGGCACCCACGTACATAGCACGCCCAGGACTGAGTGGGGAAGTGTGCATGGGAAACCAGAACTGTACATAACGCGGCGAAATGCAACGCCCTCTATGCAGGAACCATACTTGACAAACACCAGCATAACCCCTTCCTAACGTATGAGTGGGCACGCATCTTTCGCTCTACCTGCGCACGTGCTGTGGTGTCTTCTTCGTCTGAGACTCCCACACCTCTACTTTGTCTTTCGCGTTTATTCGTTGTCCTGTCCTCCATGCAGTCACTGCACTATGTCACCTACGGAGTATCGCCTTCTATCCGTGCGGCGTGGGCTGTGCAATCACTATTGTCACTGGCAGCCTAAGAAATGTAACGCGTGGCGAATCCCGAGCACCTCATTACCGCTCTATTATCAATACGATTGCTGCATCAGTGGATAGTCATGCCGAGAAGCGAATCACGGAACAAGAAGTTTGAACATACTGCCAAGTCCTTCGTTGCTTAATAAACTGCCAGTAATTATAAGGACACCTTTTTTTTTGCGTTTGAAAGATGTTGTTGAAGTCGAGAGGTTTTTGCCTCAAAATTTCACAGGAATAAAAAAACGCGCGCGCGCACACACACACACACGCGCGCCACACACACACACACACACACACACACACACACACACACACACACACACACACACACACACACACACACACACACACACACACACACACACACACACACACACACACACACACACACACACACACGCACAAACGCACAAACGCACGCTGAAGGGTGGGGCTCTTCGCCTCTGGGACTTTGGAAATTCTCATGAACTTCAGAAACAAAATTTTTTCTGGTCTTTCTGGATTCATACGTACGTGCGTCTGAAAGCCCACAGTTCGTACCTTGACCACTGCGTACCTCGACCTAACGGCAAGGAACTGGAAGTCTCTATTGAGGACTCTGACCGAAAGCGTCCATCGGAAGGCAACCCAAAGAGGGTTTATGGACGAGGGGAGGGAGCGGGAGTAAAAGTGTCGACTTTAATTGGATAGAAATCCTCCTAAATCGGGACCTGGAAGGCGCAGGACGGAAACGAAGCCGCGGGGGAGCCGAAAACGAGGGCGAACTGGGCCGCATCGTCGCCCCCATGACACAAGCCAGCGGGTCCTGTCGCCCTCTACAGAGCCTCCGCTGGAGCCGCGGAAGAGATGAGAGGCTTCCAGAGACAAGATGGCGGCGGGTCAATGGAAGACGCGGGTGGGAGGAGGGGGCTTGGATTATGTCGAGAGCGTCTTCTTGCTATTTATACCCGAGCCCGGGAAGGGCGAGGGAGGGAAGCTCGCGCACCGCCGTCTGGTCTGCGGGCACATGTCGCCGAGCAGGGCTTGAACCTGCGTTGCGTGCCCGGCAGCGGCTGGCGGCGCGGAATGCGCCCTCCGCAGCGTGACGCTGGGGTTGGTTGGTGACTGCTTCTGTTCTGGTGGATATGGCCGGGTATATGCGGAGGTATTCGCGGATCGCCGCACTGCTGACAAGTGGTGCGGAAAGATATGTTGCCTCCTGGCTACCGACTTTGGGAAGGATGGCCGCTCAGTGGGATTCGCCTGTCCCACAGTCAGATTCATCCGCCCATTGGTTGTCGTGGTTGTATGTGCTGTGAGTAACGTTGATCTGAATCGATTGTTCGTTGCGGTCGCCAATCGTTGTTTTGCTTTTCCAGACGGACCCGCGGGTTTTTGCCGATCTACATTCCGTTGAAGTACGGACTGCTCACTTTTTAACATTCGGCAAAAGGAACAGGGAGCTCTATCTAAACCAAGGTTTTCTCGTTTCTTTCGCCAGAAATCCTTTATCTAGTTTTTTGTCCATCGAGGTGCCACAGGTATATTACGTCTTCAGCTGTCCTCTTTCCTCCCAGTTCTTTTTCAGACAGTGTTGCGCGACACTTTTATGGTTCACGTGATTAATAGTTCTTCTTCAAGGGAGTTCGATTTCCTGCTATACTGGTTTTAACGACGTAATTCGCATTGGCTCGCGCTATAAAGACTCAATTACACGAGATCGGCGTCGCATCTCATTCACGCCGCTTCACTTTCGTTGAGCGAAAAGTTCGTTAGTGCGCGCGCGACCAACTCGCTGCTCTCCGTTTTCTCATTTATTTTTTACTAACCACCGCACTTTTCGCTGTGTAGGTCTCGCGCCTCTTTTACTGCGCCCCGGAGCGAGACAGTAAATGTCAAACTACAGCCGTGATGTAGAGCTCGTAGAACTTCACCGAGCCCGCTGAAGAACGTCGACGAGAGCGCCTCCTTCTCCGACCCGAGAAAACCGCGAACTGGAGCGAAAAGAAGCTTCTCGCTGTGGGTCCAGCCAGAGCCACTATAGGTCCAGCATGCAGCTCTATCTCACAAATGTCTGCAGTAAAAACAAAGGCACGGACTCGCGAGTCTAGCTCAGCAGAATGCTTCTGGTTTTATATAAAAGTGCCTCCTCAGCACGAGTTCTCGTTTTCGAGAACTCGTGCATATACACTCAGGCCCTTTCCAAAGCCGCTGGCTGCTGCCCATGCCTTCGTTAGCCCTGCAGATTGTTTGTAAGATGGAGTTGAAGTAGTATAGCTCGATGCGGCTGGTCGGAAGATGCGGCCACTTGGGCCTTCCAAAGCTCAGCGGCGGCGCCGTGCGTCTGCCGCGTTGCTTATTTTGAAGACTTTGACAATGAAGGGCGTTCGCGGGGAGAGCCGCGTCGTCGCTTTTCGTTCCAAAATATTTACCCCGAGACGCACCTGAAATAACCACCCTTAAGGCCCGCCGCGGGGTGCTGCTGCTGCCAAGGCGTATTTCGATTCCCTGCGTCGACGGCCTTCCTTTTCTTGGTGCTCCCTATGGCGCCGCAGGGCCGGGACGAGGTAACTGATATCGGGATGGTCTGCCCCGCGATTGGCACGACCCGCTCTTTACGGGAGCTTCTCATTTGGAATGTCAGAAGTTCGCAGGCTTACGAAGCTTACGAACGCCGCTTTTAACTTCAATGTCAACGTAAGTTCATCTTTGTGCGTGCGTGCGTTCGTGCGTGTGTGCGTGCGCGCGTGCGCGCGTGTGTGCGTGTGTGTGTGTGCGTGTGTGTGTGTGTGTGTTTGGGGAGTGCGGCTGGGTGACAATATCGGTGGTGTGACATGGACACAACTAGAGGTCGGTCCCGTGGATGGTTCCCGTACTCACTGAAGTCAGTTGACCTGGAGTCGTGGAGTTTGTTTTAATTTCAGACTTACCAAAGAACAACGTGCTAAATGTTTTTTTTATTGGGGTCCCATTTTTCTCGCATTCCTTCGCCTTTGTGAGAGCATCGCGTTGTAGAGTCCCGAGCCGCACGTGAATTGTTCTCTACTCTCTGCTAAAATAATAACTAAAAAAAATTAAATCTACCATGTAGTAGAGCTTTAAAATATTCAGCACATACTATTTTAGAGCCCAACATCAGTTGTAATTATCGTTCAAACCTATAACACCAAGAATGCGTTGTAATTATTCTATAAAACTTATATAAATCATACGACCACATGTCATTTTGTTTCCCTAGATGAAATGCTGTGTAGCTGTGTAGCGATGCATACTTGTGTCCTTTACTGCGTAGCAACGTCACCTAGTTTTTCTTTTATAATGTACTTAAAAAGTTGCGTTCAAAGAAGTTCAACTAAATGTATCTTATTTTAATAATTTTAATTTTAATTCAATAAATGACAACAAGACAGCTAAACCGTTTATTCTGGTTGTGACTTGGCTTTTGCTTTTTTCTTTACGCATAATTGTGCCTCTTTCTTTAGTCACCAATGAACCTGCGGCATTCGGGAGTGAAGCCAAAACCACAAGTTTACGACCAGGAAAAAGAAAAACAGAAAAACAAACAGCGGTCAGATCTACCATCTCGTTCGTAAATAATGCGGACAAATCCGCGACTGTTTCAAGGAACTTCTCTCCTTCAAGGACAAAAAGTACAAAAAACGAAAAGAAGAAAGAAATGAACCAAACGGTTGAGCAAGAGATAAGGAAGCCGAGTCGTCTACCAGGCGACATATCTAAAAGAGACAGGGTTTCTGAGAAGTCCTAAGAAAAAAAAAAAAATCTGGCGCTCAGTTTCTAGTTTTGCGGTCGGGTCCCTGAAATGGTTCCTCCCGACGAAGACCTGGGGGGCCTCCGTCACAACAAAGGCGCCGGCCGAGAGAAACCGAAACGGCGTTCACTGCCTTCTTCAGCTCTGACGAAGCCCCTCTTTCGGTGGCAGGAAAAGGAACCCGGGGGAGTCGTCCGATAGGCATCTTCCGCAGAATGCGGAAAAAAGGGGGGAAGCGTTTCTTGGCACCCTTTGGAAGGACTTTGGCATTCCCGGAGCGTGTCTCTGTCGCCCACAACGCTCGCTCGCAGTTATTGTGCAAGCGAACAAATATGGCGGCTTTTTTTTATTTTATACGTACGCTTTGCTTAGTGTGCTGAGCTCTTTTCTTATGGATTGCGAGGGGAATGAACAAATAGCAGTGGTCTTACGGCAAACATATATTGTCTCAGTACTCTGAACCACATATTTGGTGGTCTTATGTCTGTCCTCCGAAATCTTATACCTTAGTTACACGGGCATTCTTAACAACAGTAAATAAAAACAGTTAAGTCACCTTTAACTACTGTTACGCGTCAGCACAATTACCACATTCATACTCTCGGATAGCTATTTCAGAAGTAGTGAAGAGTGCACGTGCAGAGCTTTGATGGGTGCTCAAGATGCTCGAGCCTGCATGCTGCCATAGCTTTGAGTGCATAGCTGCAGAATGTTGTCCTCAAGCATAGTGTGGAAACTGGGGTTAAGCGTAACTGCATTTAACTGTGCCCGTGTAATGAGAGTACTTGAAACCTCTCTTGATTTTGTTTTTTGTTTATTTCGAATTGGAAAGTAGGTATAACTTAATAATGAAGACATAGAATGTTTGGAATCGTCCAATTTTAAATGATAACGCATCTCTATTTACACTGCTTTAAGGTGAGGTCATGAAGTTCTTAGATTTCCGAGGGTAGTTAGAGAAATATAGAGGAAAACATAATAGGCGAACGACGGGTATGCCGCCGCTCATATGAGCACATAGAGACTGGATTGAAATGACACGCTCCAGAACCCAGGCATAAGTTAGGGTTTTGATATCCACCCCTGGAGGTCTTCAGTGTGCGTCACGCGATAGACCCTATCAAAATTTACACCCTCTTACGGTCGATCTGAAAATTCTGCAAAGTGGCGTGCGCAATAGACACCATAAAAAATGGCAAGTCTATCAATTGTATAGACCTCTTGGAAGTGAGTATTATATCAGTTATAGTCTTGCCAGCTTGATGGTGTTTCCTGCGTACGCCACTTTGCAGTATTTTCATATACTGTAAGAGGGCTTAATTATTTAGGGGGTCCATAACGGTACACGACCGCACGCTGGCACGATGCTCATCAAAGATCGACACGGCTAGAGAGAGATCAAACATGGGATGCCTGAATTCTGCGGCGCGAGCTTACGCTCCCCGAGCTTCTTCGGGCTGCGGTGTGCTAACGGTGCTAACAAACCATTTTGTTCGACTGCAGCGCCGTCTACGGACATCCGGGCATTGCAACGTCGGGGTAAAAGAGGGAGAGGTCATGCGTGCGATTCCGCTAGCAGACGACAAACCGGCCGTTTCCGAAGTTTGGGCAGAACCCGTGGGTTGTACGTTGGCTGTATCGAACCCGTTTTGGGACACTTTTTGCGCTTAGTAACAGAAGTCGTCACTTGCCTCCCATTCTGGTCGCTCCGCTTCGGCAGGCCTTCCTGGCTTGTTGAGTTGAGGATTTAACAAATGCCTTTTTGTGTGTGTGTTTGCTATTCAGCAGATACGAGGAGATCGGTCGCCTTATAGGAGTAATACTATCTCTCCAACGAACGTCTCGCTAACAGAGTCTTCAGCTAAGCGCCAAGAAAATTGGCGATGAAATACTGTAAAATCTTTTATACTCGGCCTCAATTCTTCGCGACATGGGCCGAGGGCACACGTTCGCGACAATTATATTTCGCATGTTCTAAGTGCTCTCATTCACCTCTCTTAATAAAAGCATTCGCGTGCCTTTAAAGAATGAGAATATTTCAATTCGTGAATTCCGCGAATATTAGGGGCTGGCAAACATAAGGTTCTACAGTATTTCGTGGACTTTGCAAGGTAATGGTGCAATGGTCGGGATGGGTTCTCCTCATTTGAACCGGAAGGGTGCGTGGGACGCACAATGCAACAGCGCCGCCTTGAAGTGAAAAGGATCATAAGACGCTTTGCACACGCCAGAATACAGCCGCCATTGCTGACCTTCTCTCGTCATACCGAGGTACCGAGTCAAGGAAACTAGCGTTGACGAGCTTCCACATAGGTCAAAGCTGTGTAGAAGAACACTGAAGAATCTAAAATGGCAATAACATGGCCTGTAATGGTAACGACGAACTGAAGTAAAGGGAATAAGAGGAAACGAAAACTGAAGATCGGTTATAACTTATGGCGGCGCCCTTGCACAAATGCTGCATTTTTTTCCTTTCATCAATAAAAAAAGAAAAAAGAAAAAGACGTGTATATGGTGTGGAAACTCACGACAGATGGACAGAGGACCACAACATTTACGTGCTTTGTTTGTATTCATTGTTGTCGGGGTCGACGTTTTTACAATGTTGAATTATTCCACTTTTGGATGCCTTATTTTCTTTGTAAACACGCTATCACTCGGTTTAGTCAAAAGATCCGCGCCGTGTTTGCCTATCGCAATACCATGTTGAAACTGGCAGAGCGCTCCGAGTCAAAATCGTGTTTTTGAAGCTCTTACGTATCAGCGCTGCGCGCTATTTTAAGAATATTGCTGTAGCTGCGGACGTCAGGGGAATGTTTTCGGCGAGCGCTCCGGTTCGCGATGGAGAAAAAACAACAAAAAACAAGGAACGTACACAGGCCCTTCCCCGAAAATGATGCAAACGACTTCTTACAACAGCAAACAGGGAGTATTCTTTAAACCAGCCGCTATCGCGCGAAGTTCACTGTACGACGCTTCGGGGCATTAAAAGGTTGATGACACTAGCCGGCGAAAATCGAGAAAATCAATCGCCTAATTTTAATAGAACGCAGAAAAAAATTATGAAATAAGAAAACGTTGTTACCGAAGCGATGACATGGACCATCGAGGCAAGTAAGCAGTCTTTATCGAGGATGTCGCGTAAAGGGTTCGGACTGGAGGAATGCCAGCGCGTGATCATATTTTTGGCCGAGACTAATGTCTCCCGGACGAAACCATGCGAATGCGGTCCCTCCGATATGGCGGACACTTTATAATGAATCGTGAGTATGCAATAGACGGCGCTTCGTTTCGCACATGGTTAGGGCAGAGCCGTTTATTGAGAGAGTTTGGCCATACATTGGTTTGGATAGGCGAGCATCTCGGGGCCAACCACAGGCCGCGAAACAGCCCCTAGCGGTGGTCGTGTGATCTAAATATGTGACACGACTATACTTTGTTTCACCTTATGTGCGAGCGAAGGCAAAACTGGAAGCGCGAGCACGGAAGCTCCGTGCGTTCAGGCTTTGCTCGAGCGCGCGAGCTGGGGAGAAATGCAAAAGCGCTGGTCTCGCGCTTCTAGCTTTGGCTTCGCTCGCAGATAAAGTGAAACGAAGTATAATTTGAGCCGTGCCGAGCGGAACTCCGCGTCTCAAGACGCTCGCGCACCCCACCCTTTGCACTGTTTTCTTTCAGCCAGTCTCAGGACGCTGTTCTAGCAGTGCAGACAAAGGCATGGGCACGAGCGCGTGGCTTTGGAAAGTGCCTCCTATGCACGAGGTCTCGTACAAACAAAAGCGTTTCGCTGAGCTAGGCTCACGCGCCTGTGCCTTTGTCTTCACTGCAGACATTTGTGAGATGGAGTAGAGGTCTCCTGATTGGTCGACGCTGTGTCACAAATTTAGTTTACGCTCTAAGCGTGGGGAATCTTCGGCGCTGGCGGCGGCTTTTGCTCCGCCTATTGTCCAAACTCTCCTAATATACGGCTCTGGGTTAGGGTGCCTGCATCTGTCTGTCTCAGGGTGAAGACATCAATTGTTGCCCTGATTGTGCCAGCGCGTGACGCTCTCGCGCCTTTGGTGCGTGACTTGGGCGCTAAGATGGCATCTGATGCATTAGCCAAAGCTACGCGCTCGAGCTGAGTGACACCGGAATGCGTGCGCTTCAAAATGCATAAAAAAACGATTGGGCGTGAAAATGGCTGAGATGTCACCACTCGCTAAAAGCGCGCGTGTGTATGAAGGCACTCTACACATGGTCTCTCGTGCCGGACTCAATTCGCGTTCTAATTCGCGTTATATGGGTTCCACGAGAGGTTTCCGCTCTTGAGTACACACGCTGTTGTCCTTGTCACCAACGAGACTTTGTGTGTCTCAATAACTGTCAAACGTTGGAGGCCGGCGCTTTAGCCCACTCGGCCACCGATCCCTCTGCTTATACATCATACCAAATGCAGTCTGCAAACACGAGTCACTGCAATATCCGTGCTTCAAGTGCCGCGTGCCAAGTTTTCTCCTTGAACTGATTGCCATGCGGCATTCGAAGCCCGAATTTCGCGGGGACTCGCGTTCGAATCTGTATGCAGACCATTTTTTGTGTGATGCCATAGCCTCCTCTATTGGCGATGTGAGCGATCGAAAGCGTCGCTGTGGTCGGCCCACCACAATTGGCCGAATGCTGACTGTAACGTCAGCAAAGGATGTCTCATTGTCTGAAATAAGAGGAATGTAAGAACTTCAATTTTGACGGTGTTGGCAGTGATGCTTTGAGAGCGCTATGAATTCAGGCTTCCACCTGCTCATTATAAATACCATTGAACTTGTTGTTCACAAGGTAATGACGTCACGAAAGGTAACGAAACGAGGGCGCCACCGAAACATCTCGCCGCTAATACCCACAAAGCCTGGTGGTTCGATGACGGAGCCATAGAGTGCCCGGTCGCAGATTGGGAGCGCGAGGATCTGGTAGTACAGAGCATTTCTCGGGGAGTTTGGTATTCAGCGCACAGCTTTTGCAGCAGGCGAGGACCCGAAGCATGGTTTTCAAACCCGACGAGAAAAGAAGCGGTAGCCCGAGGAACGCGAGAAGCACGAGCGGACATGTTCCCTCGCTCGGGACAAGCGTGTTTCGGCGTCTCGCCGCAGCGGGGCGCCCGTTACATGACTCTTGTCTGCCGGTCTACCTTTTCACTTTTGGCGGCCGCGTCACGTGACGATCTGCCACCCTTTGTCAGTATAGGGGAGGCTATGGTGATGCATAAGAAGTGCGACCCCGGCTTAAGATGAAACGGGGTATTGCGAATTCGCGTGGCGCTCGTCGGAGTTTACATGCGTACAAACATATTACGAACCTGTTCACACCTCAAGCTGCGCGCCTCCGACGTTCAGATATCTGTGCACGTTCGAAGGTTAGGAATAAGAAAACGAAATAATTGTTGACTGTTGTAGCACGGCCTCTTGATCTCTGCCTCTTCGCTACGGCCTGCCGCTTCATCAGAAGATGCAAATAGATACAGTGATGACGCAGCCAACTACACCGACTTTTCATAGAATTAGAAAATATAACAATTTAATCGGACGTTTCATCTCTCATGCAAGAGACATCGGCAGTGCTGCCAAGGGGCAGGAACATCAACCAGAAATCCTATTTAAGGAGGTCCGTGTACACTTCCGGAAGGGGGCCGCGGGTGCAACTCCAACAGCGATCCCCCTCCTGCACTGTACGCGGACCTCCTTAAATAGGATTTCTGGTCGGTGTTTCTCTCATTCCTGCCTCTTGGCTTCACTGATGACGTCTCCTGAGTGGGAGACGAAACGCCCGATTAAATTGTTCTATTTGCTATGTAAAGACGGTGTAGTTTGTTTCGCCATGATGAGTCCCGGCTTCTGAAACATTTTTCGCAGAGGCAGTGGTCCAGTTGAGATTCGTGGGTTCGTCGTCGCTGGAGGCGCGACCCAGAGGACACGAACAATGCTTTCGTGTTGCTCGGGCCTCGCGCCATTAGGATCGACACCAACGGCCACTTTGAGAACTTTCGTTCCTCCGGCAGAAAGAGCCAAAACCAAAAACCAAATTTGACTACTCAGTCTACCTTTGACGTGCGGCGACACTGGTTTACGTCGTATAGATGAGAAATCTAACTAGCGCAGTACAACTGCTAGCTCGGAGAAAGAGCCGCTCGGCAGGCTGTTCCCAGGGAGTGGGAACCATGATCGAGCGGCCGTGGCCCATAATATTCGAATTTTGTTCCGTACAAGCCAAATAGTTAATAAAGAAAAAAAGACCAGTTTTCTGTTGTAGTCTTTTTGCTTTTAGATGCAGAAGCGCATTGCGGGACGTGCGTTCCCTACTGGAACTATATTGGAAACGCGTGCGAAGGACTCGTCCCAGAAAGAGTGCATTCACGCGAAGTGGGCCGTGTCTTTTGATGAGCCTCTCCGCGCTGCCCCATTGAGTGCAAGCAGCGCTATGGGGAGCTGACCATTTATCTCGTCAAGCTGTAATGGGACGCCTCGACGAGGTCGCTCTTTGTTCGCAAGGCTACGCTCCACAAAACGGGCTGGTAAATAAAGCGTCGGGCTGTCGGGGGCATGACTTCATTTGGAGTATGCTATGAACTTCTCAAAGTTTTTAGGTACCACGCTGTCAAAAATTGTCGCGTTCTTTTGTTTTGTTCGGCACGTGAAAATTACCCGAGTGGTTCGCAGCGCGTGGGACTTCTACGTTGAAGATCAGCACCTTCTCAAAGTTTGCGGTGTTTTCTTCTTCTTTACAGTTTTGCATATTTTTATAGTTTATGTCCCTCGAGTTAAGACAAAAATGTTCTAACATTGAAATCATGAAGTTCTTGTTGCGTTCTAGATCGGTAGAATAAATGGCACATTGTGGCAGTTTCCCTAACGCCGCTAAAGATTCAGGACTTCGTTATATTAATGCGATCAATCATTTGTTTAATGTAATAACTAAGAACAAGAAGTAGAAAACGAGAAATTGACGAATGTGTGTCCGCCGACAAGTCAAAATTAACTTTTGGCACCTCGAGATTCCTTCTGCAGTTCTGCGCGTTACCATCCCGGTCATTTCCAGCCTGGTTGATTACTAAAAAATATAGTTACTAATAAGGTTATTGGCGTGTCGGAAGGCAGTGTTTGTTATTTATATATTTATTAGGCAGGTTTGTACGTGAAATTTAAATTTTGAGCAGACTCAGCATTGCGACGCTTTTCCAAAGTGCACCGTTTACGGGATTTCCATAAATCGCAGAAATGTGGCGAACAGGCTCTGCAATGGCCGCATCGCTTAGCACCAGCAGATTAGGCAACATGCAGCCACGCGGACCGAGTATTGCGCTGATTCAACAGCTTGGTCAACCTCGGACAGGGTCACCAAAACAGCTGTTGAGCAGTGTTGAATGCGTTACTCAAAAGAAAGTAACAAAATACGTTACTCGTTACTTGCAAATAAGAGTAACGCGTTACTGTCCTACGTTACTTCAAAATAAAAGGAACGCGTTACCATTACCGATAAAAAAGTAACACACGTTATTTTTGCGTTACTTTTTTAATTATGAATGAACAGGTTTTACTGCTTCGACGTTACAGGCAGCGCCATATCTCAAAAAACATTATGTCCATGCACAAAGTGAGCATGATGACTTTATCTTTTGATAATTTCACCTAAATATTCACAAAAAAAAAACGCCAAGCATATTGCAATAAAAACTCAACATTTCACATGGGCTTGGCGCCTAGAAACGACGAAAAAAAGTGTTGAAGTGTAAACTCTTTTTAAGTCTTTAAGAGAAAAAGTAACGAGTAACGTAACCCCGTTACCCGTTACTCGAAAGTAAGTAATGTAAGTACGTTACCCATTACTGTTTTGAAAAAAGTAACGAGGACGGTACACGTTACCGGTAACGCCGTCACTTGTAACCCGTTACCGCCAACACTGCAGTGTTGGGTCGGCTCTCCTTTTCGTCCCATAGCGTGTCTCGGTTTTCGGTCACCGTTGGGGGCCGTGTCCTCCACACTTCTGGCTTCACGCTCTGTTGGCCTCTAGATCGCCTCCGGAAGCTTCCTGCCTCCATGGTGGGGACGAGTGGGTTTCCGAGCCCTGGAGGACCCCCTGGTTTTGCTGCGTGAGCTTTCGGTCCGCACGCTCCGTGCAGCAGTGTGCTGGAGACTCAGTCGCATCGATCGTACATCATACGAAAAACATGGCCGCGCATGAATCGAAAATTAAAAAAGAGAAAATTATCCGCGGACACGCTCGGAAGCATGATCGAAGCACGCTTGCTTCGTACAGGCTTGAAACATGCGTGCATATAGTTTTTCGGTATGACCGATGTGACGAGAACTGTCGTACGAGGAAGAGACGCGTTTCAGACAGTGTCTTGCAGAGTGTATTTTGTACGATGTATTATAGCAGCGTGGCTGCGGCTTAACGTACTCGGCCGTCGATTCCCCCGCTCTACTTCCGCCTATACGCCGAAGCACGTAGCCATCAGAAATAGACGTAGACGGCGGCGAGAGACAGACGCTAAAAACAAAACGGCAGCTCCCGTTCGTTCGAGAGGCAGTCATGTAGAAAAACGACGTCGCCGTCGCGCTTACGCTTCTCACGTCATTGCGAAAACTGCGGATACAGCGAATGCTCTCGGGCTTCCCCGTTCGCGCCGGCTATAAAAGGAAGACAACACGCAGATGCGCCGAGGAATGGGCACGGCACCTCGCTGAAACAAAGAAGCGTCGCCCCGCCACCCGCAGCAGTTCACGACGTCGTGGGAAGAAGACGACGTCGTTCATGGCCGGGGGAACCATTTGCTAAATCAAGCGCGAGGACAAGGTAGCGCTCTTCAATCGCCCGCCCTACACCCGTTCTTCGTGCATAAGACGTGTGCGTGCGTGGAGGCCTTTGGGAATGCTCGCCACTGGGCACCGTGTTGTGTCTGCGCGCAGTGGTGTACTACCTTCGCTCGCCGCGGCCTTTCCTCGAGAACGATTCTGCGGAGCTGATCGGTGGTCCCGTGACCTGGCGGGGCTATTCGACGACCTGTTTGTTCGTGGATTGCACGTGACGTCATCGGACCATGTTGGTTGTCATTCGTACTTGTTTCTGCCGAGAAAAACAAATTTGCTGATGCCAAATGCGTGCTGCAGGAAATACGCGCTCGGCAGCGAGGCCACCGCAATGACTCCTGACGTGACGTCAATGCGGGCCACGTATAGCGACACTTCTTTTGCTCGATCGATGATGGACGGGTCAGCACCTCTACGTTGGCCGAAGTTGTAGCTGGAAGATGCGTTTTTTGGCTGGGAGCCCGCTGTTGCGTGTCTCTGCCGGACACCACAGGTTCCGGGCCTGTCTACGAGCGCGGACAACGAGAAGCGCGCACGAAAACGTGACGAAGATACATTGGCAGTGATTTCGTTTTCCGATGCTTCCTTGTTGCCTACCGGCAACGAATGGTAACAAAGAGAGACGTGTTGTGTGCGTCCCTTTTTTGTGTCGTCCGTCTTCTCCGGTTTAAATGATGTATGTCCTAAACCAGCTCGACTGTTTGTCAACAGTTTTCTTCGACAAATCTACGCTCGCGTTAGCTGGCTCTTTACAACTGAAACACAACTAAGTGCTAAAGCTTAACTGACGAATTCCTAGACTAGTCCTCTATGGCAAGAAGAGCGTTAAAGAAGTCTTACCCTCGATTTCCCTCGAACTTTAAATAAACAAAAAAACGCAAAAAAAACATGCTGCTTTTTGTTTTGGGTTTTAAAACAGACTTTCGTCTTTAGGATCTTCAAACCTGAAGGTGTTGGGTCTAAACTTCATTCACTTCAAGGTGTAAAGCGTTTGGGACGAGAGAACACACTGGATCCATCTTTCAGGCATCTGGCCGTTGAACAATTCGAACACTTCCTAACCTGGGCATATATTTTCTAATTTTTTACACATAATTGTTTCCAACGGTAGCTCAAAATATTATTGGCGATGTTACAGGCGACCTTTTTTCATAGATAGTGCTTATGCTTCGTTTCAGCTTGGGTCCAGACGCAGCCGATGCTACAAGCACGAGCGTGTGGCCCTGAACAGTGCCTGTACTGCACGAGCGCGCGTGCTTGGCAGGGACGCTGGAAGCCCGGAGCTCGCGCTTGTAGCATCGGCTGCGTCTATACTTCGTTTCAGCGGGTCCAGACGCAGCCGATGCTACAAGCGCAGGCTCCAGGCTCCAGCGTCCCTGCCAAGCACGCGCGCTCGTGCAGTACAGGCCCTGTTCAGGGACCCAACGAAGCGAAGCATCTCGTGTTAAACTCACGTCCGTGCAGCCCTCACAGCTCCGCCGTGCGTGTTCGTCGCTTCGGAAAGCGAGAAGCGCGCGCCGTACGCAGTCTGGCAAGCCCAGTCTGGAAAAGTCTATGGCCCCAAGCTGAAATGAAGTATAGATATCAGCTCGCATTTACGCTGCCCCAGTACGATGCACGGGTAACGGGCGGATCACCTCTGCGCGACCTGCAGCCGCGGATCGAATTCTCTCTGGCGTCGATATATGCATGTACGCCAACCGCGTTCCACTTTGCTGCTCCCGCTGGATAGACGTCGGCCCTTCCGTGATGACCATCTCCGGCCGTCGCGCGAAATTATTGTCCGAGCTCTTCTTTCTCTTTTCTGTCTCTGGGTTCTGCTTCGGTCTGTGATGGCCGCTCTGGGGCCCGTTTTGGGAAACGACCGTTTATACGACGGGCAGGCCGTCGGGGACGTAACCCGAGTGCCATGGCGGAGGGGATATTTTGATGGGCACGGGTCGTACGCCGATGTGCTCCCGGAATATCGCCTCCGCGATTGCGTGATAGAGGTCCGACGATGAAACGATGACGTCAAGAAGAGAGGGGAAACTAGGCGTTTTCTGTATCTTTATTTTCTTTTTTTTCTAACAGGAACAGACGTTATTGGCGAAGTTTCCCAGCGTATCTGCCGTGTGTTTTACGTACGTCCTGGCCCGCTAAATTTAGCGGGGAATCACAGTGTTGTTACGTCTGTCACTATCACGAGTCTGTCACGTGAACGTCCGTGTCAACGTGACGTTCTGGTTCCAGCGTGTACAGCCCTGTCGACGGCGAGAGATGGAAGTCGCAGTGGTCACGTGAACCCCGTCCGCTAGACAAAGCAGTGTAGACTGGTGTGCAGCAGCGTGTAACTTCTCGGCTGTCGTTGTTCACTGTTCAGCGTGCAGGCACGGGGCGCAGAAATCCGGGAATTCGGAGTTGTTTCGTCTTTTGACGGTGCGGACATGGGTTCTATCATTTCATGCGCGTCTCTGCACTGACGCGACATTGGCGGCCCGGTTCGCTTTGGTCTTAGCTGACGTATAACAAAATGTTGGTCAGCGAATTTAATTTCGTATTCTTAAATAAGAGAAATTTGAAGTAGTACGGGGATATTGAACCTTTGCAATGATTCTGAATATCACTCCGTGGCGCTATCGCGGGTAATCGTATAAATGTATTGTATGTGCGAAGACTTCCAGATGATGTCCCGAGGTGTTCCGGTACTCCCCTGGAATGCAAAAAGTATTTTGCAGGAGACAGCAAGCAGTATCACGACACCCCTGCACTAAGTATTGGGAAACTATCTTTCTCTAATTATTTAGTGATACGGACTGGAAATTACCATTTCCAAAGTAACAAACTAAACTGCAAGAAAAAAAAAATAAAGAAGCAAGAACGTTGTGAATGTTTACGCGACAGTTGGACTCACCACTGAGATTTCGTGATGGCGTGCTGGGTGAAGGGAGCTCTGCGAAGGAACAATTTAGTCTGTACAACTGGAGTCTTTCAAGGGCATATCAGCGTAGTAATTATACAACTGCACTCTCGCTACACAATGCCCTCTTACGTCAAACCTGGCAGGTGCCGCGATCAAACCCAGGATAAGTGGGCTTTTCAATCCATAATCTGCACGCTGGTGACAAGTTTCGATCTCAATCTCTGGACTTCGCACGTTCTTTATGACACCAAGAGGGCTGCTGTTCGTTGTAACAAAATCTCCCTCGAGCCTTTATTAAGCTCAACGCTTAAAACGCCGATTCGTGTCGCGGGCACAGGGGAATTTGAGGCTCGTTTTCTTACGCGGGGACCATTGTCAGGCTTGAGTTATGGGCCTTTCCAGGTTAGCCGCAGGCGCGTCTTGCCTCTGTCGTCGCTTCTTTCATCCAAAATCGATTTTGGGACGCTATTTTCCGCCGGCCCTGAATGGAGCAGCGCCTTCGAGCCTAGTACATCTGGACTCGAGGGCCATTCTAGGATTGCCACCGGAGATATCTTTTGTTGTCGAGCCATTGTGCGGGGAGCAAAGTTGCCTCTATTCTTTGCACAGTTCACGCAGCCTATCTCGGGGTGTCGGGGAACGCCGCGCATCCCTGCCGACAGGAAGCTCGCCGTGTCGAATACTTGTCGCCGCGCTGGCGCAGGAAGCGATTTCCTCCTATGTTAGGCTTTCCGGCTCTCCGTATTTGAAACGTATTCGAAACGCTACGGTGGTGGACGATTAAAGCTTAAATAAATAAAGCTGGTCGGGCAAGGAACAAATAGAACGCATCTCAGCTTGCCATCCGACGCTTCGAGCACTACTGGTGCGTCCTCCATGTAAGGAGGTTGTTCTGGACTTAGCGACTTTAAATTTTAAAGAGGAAAAACAAATTGAAGTGATTTTTTGTTTTATTGGTAGATTGGGTAAGCCCGAAAACGTTGTTTGTAAATCTAATTTATTTAGAAACGGAAATGACTGACACTGTGAAAAACACACACTAGGAAAGGTAAATTGGAGAGGCAAATTGAATGCAAGGATTAATTTGTTTAGCAAGGAAGATCACAACTCTCCAGTGTACATTTAGGACAAATCGACGTGTATTTGATAAAGCCCTTTTTTTTTAACATGAATCTTAAAGACTCACGCCTGGCCTCCCTTGACGTTTTGACTGAGGCCCCCCCCCCCCCTCCCCAACCAACACCACCTAGAATAATCAAAGCCTCCGCATCGCCTCCTCTCCCTTCGTGAAACGACATCACAGTCGGATCGCGCTAACTCGGCTATTGGGCCCGAGTCCGACCTTCGACGCGCTGATTGAACACGAGCCCCGGCCGAACACTGACGCAGTACTCGTTCCCAATCTCAGGCCTCGATCGATCTGACTGTGATGACGGTGCGGAGGCCTTCTGCTTGTCTAGGTGGTGTTGACCAAACTCGTGCACTCACAAATATCTAAATTGCTGTCAAAGGCACAAGCGCGTAAGCACTATAGCTCATCAAAACGCTTTGTACGATTCCCAATGCCGAGCGCTTGCGACCGTAGGCTTCTTCTTCACCACTGCGGATGCTTGTGAAATGGAGTCTAGGCAGCCTCACAAAATACACACGATCGTTGTGACCCGGTTGCTAAGAGGCCAGCACCACAATCGATCAGATTTGTCTAGTTTCCCCCCTTTTCGCAGCTCCAACGTACGAACGTTGGTCGAGGTATCTTTACGAAGGGCGGTCGTGAGTGACGGACATATAATCGGCGGTAATAAAGAAAGAAGACTGCTAGACAACAGATTATTACAACATGAAAAATAAAATTCTTGCGTTGTAATCGTTGTAATACACTTATCTTTCAACGCAGCTGTCGCGTATACACACGCCGTTATACCGGCACACCGTCAATATGATCTAATACCCGTGCACGCGCAAAAGGCACGATTACACACCCCCTTAAAAAAAAAAAAGGCTTCAAATTTTCTGCGCAGCACCTGGCACAAAGATACAGGACGGCGCTGAGATTTCCCCTCGAAAGTTCTATTGTGAGCGCCTAATCCCGGGTAACCGAGCGGGTATACTCTCCTTGTTTCGAGGACGGCTACGTGGATCATCTTCACGCGCCGCCCGATGCTCGCTGACGATAAACAGCTCGTCCTTAGGTTCTTTGGCGTGCGGTTGGCGTACGTCGTGACCGGGCCCCTCGCCGTGGAAGCTCCCGGTGGGCGTTTCAGGCGCGCCACTTGAAGCGCCGACGGCCGAGTCGGGAACTACGACAAGAACGCCACCAGCACTACCAACAACAACCACATTATTCTCGTATTTTTTGCTCACGCTGATCTTGACTGCGCGAACAAGTGGCCTGTTTTTTTTTGTTTTGTTTATTGCGATGTTGGGCAGAACAGAATAAAGGAATGAAAGGGTGCCCGCACCTGTGTGCACGTGCGGTATACAGGTATCACACCCGGGATCGCGAGAAGATGGGATGGATGATTGCTGCACCTGTCTTCTAGCAGGCGTGCGACTTTTTTTTTGTTTGTTTTGTGTGTGGCTATTTGCGGATTATTCTTTTCGTTGTTGTTTCTTGAATGCGAAGGAAACAAAGGAAAAAAAAAAACACGGAATAGAATCTTTTGTAACTCGCTGGTTCAGATCCACGCGTAATTTGCCCAGTGCGGTGCCTTCATGTAGGTTACGGCGTGGTGCGCCCTGCTAAAGCCAAGAAGTGGGCTGTTGGGAGGGAAAGGGTGTAGTGCGATCACCGTGATGAAGTGCGCAATCTTCGTCACATCGGAGCACGGACCCTGTGGTTAGTGCGCCGTTAGAACCGCTAAGAAGACCGAATAGGTGATTCTATTATGGTGTACCTTTATAGTGATTGAGCACGTTATACAATATCGCGTGCGCGCTGTTTTTTTTTCATATATTTTCTTTGACTACTGTTTGGAGGATGACAGAAACATGACGTTAACCAATTACAACAATGATATCAATTTGGCTCTTTGATTCCATCTCCGATTTGTACAATGAGTAGTTCATGGAAGAAATCAGAGCGTGTCTGAGATGTCGATCACTGTGAAAATCATTTGCATCATAAATGGTAGAAGTAATACGGGCGAATGGATGATTCCTTTTCTCTTATCCTCTTTCTCTTTTGTTTCTTTCTTTGTCTCTATTTTATTTTGTGGATATCACATTCTGAATTATTTTTTCTATCCGTATCATCTCGCGGACGCCTGCGTTGGCACCAGTGACCAAGCTCTCGGCTACATACGCGAACCCAATCTGCCCCCCCCCCCCCCCCAATTTCTTCACAGTTTGGGGAATGTTCATGTCGAAGGCTAACATGACTTTTATAAAACCATATCTTTACAGGACTGACTTGTATGGCGAGGCTGGTGTATCGAAGAAGTATTTGCGCTAGAAAAGTAATGATACCACGGCTGAGGACGGAGTTTGCATGTCTGTTTTACGTGCTTTTTCCGTGGTTCGTTCACGTCAGCCGTTCTACTTTAGAAATGCGAAGCAGCTCGGGCTTCATTTACCTCTCCAACGTTTCTTTTTTTCGGGCGGCACGTCCCATACATACCCCGTAGTCAGAGTCGTCAAAACCTGATCGCTGCCGCCCTAGAGAAAAGTCACGGTCTGGGCACGACAAGCACACGATGTCAAGCAAACCGCACACCATTGTGGAGCATCCGTAGCGTGAAAACGTGGTTGGAAGCACCAAAACGGCGATTCTCTGCGATGGAGATTTTCGCCACGATACGGGTGCTCGCGCATAAGTCGTGACCGGGCACTGTTTGCTGATGCAGCGTTCGGGGTCTTCCTGCTCCGAGCCTTCCATCATACGGCCCCTTCCTGCTGACGCGCTTCCCCTGTAATTTTGGGGCTACTTCGCCCGTTTTTCTTCCTTCTGTGTTTCACTGTTTTCTCTCTTCCCGTTGGTATGCTTTGCTTCCTTTCCTTGTGTTTTGCGTTTTTTTCTCGTTTCCGCTCCTCTCTGTCCAATCCCAATGTTTGTTGTCGGCTTTTTTGCTTTTTTTTAGCAAATAGTAATTTTGATGTGCATGGGTGGTATTACGTTGCACCGTGGTAGGTACGTCAACCTTCGTGGCGTGTTACTTCTTTGTTTATAGGGCGGTCCTTTCAAAGCTTTGTAGATATTTTTCTTTCTTTTGAGAGTCAGGCTTCGACGAGTAGGGCCTGTAAAGTCGTGCCATAATAGCTGCGCTATTACAGTCTTTCGTGCGTTCGATCATGACACGTGTGCTAGATACTGTAACGCAGACTTTGCAGCTGTTCTCTGACAGAGACAAAACAAAAGGAAACACTAATAACGCCACAGTTGAAAACGTGCTCTCAGGCTTCGCATGCCTGTTAACGGCTTCCGGTATACCCTTCGATATAGTATCGTGTTTTAGTCTTGTGCTCTCTTTTTTTTAAATATAATTTTACTTATAATTTGAAGGTGTACGTCCGTTATTGTCATATTTTTTATAGCTGGAGAATAATTGCACCAGTGAAGAGGTACTTATTATGGACGTGGAGGGTATTGGGTAGAAAAGCTTCAATTGTTGTTGTAAATCAAGTTACAAACGTTTCATTGCAGGCGTTTGAAGGAAGCTGATTTTACGGACACAAAATGCATTCACAAACAATTCCTTTAAGGAATCAGCGTACCGGGATTTGGCAAGCGCAAAGTCGAAATCGTGAGCTGATTCGCCGATTCTTGAAAGTAGTTCGTTCGGAAGGCATCCTAGATGTCAGGGAAACATGTGCAGTAAGCACTCTGGCGCCATTTGCGCCAGAGTGCTTACCCTGCAATGCATCCTGCTACATTTTGCCAGAATGCGAGAAATTTGCGCCATCATTGGGCCAAAATATAATTTTGCCTTATTAATCAATATAATAAATAGCTCAGGCCTCGCTATATCGGCGTGCTCGTTACGGTATGCTTCTAAGAATCTTCAGAGATTTCGATTAATGCCTCAAATAACACACTTTTCGGTTTCATCTCTGTATCAAATACTTACGGTGCTCGCAATTACCGCAATACGTATTTATGATGTTCGTGGTCTGTTCGGGAGGCTTAGTTAGCTTTGCAAAGTGTGCTTCTCACTGTGCAACGGTGTACTGTAGTGAAGCAAGAACCTCAAATTACGTGTTGGGATTTTTGCGTATCTTGCTTCGCCGCAGTACACCCAGGTACTAAAGGGAAAGCATTCCTCCAAAGCGTTACGCACTCGCGCGTCGGGGTTATTAAAAAAAGGGAACTTGGTGAGTTGTGAGGTAACAACTCTACCTCACTGTAAACATATATCAATAAAACTGCGATTAGTACATATGATAGACAAAAATAATCTGACCGTAGGTACTTTTTTAAAACTTCCAGACTTAGCAAGGATATCTGGCTATTGCGAGATTCATATAAATTCCCCTGTAGGTTTATGTTTCATGCTCTCTCTCCTGTTTAGCTATCACCTATATATAAGCTTCATCTATTTGATCTCACAGCCAATAAAGTAAAGTAAAATAAATACGCTGGAGCAGTGGATCAAAGCTTAGGAATAACCTTGACGAGTTTGAGGGGATTTTCTGAAGGCATATTTATTGTTGGCATGCCAATTTTCGTTATCACAAAGTTCTACACATAAATGTGGTCGGTGTTCATTATCACATGCCAAAACTGTTTTTTTATCTCAATATAAGAATTACAGTTTCATCGCAACCTTTAGAACTCGAACGAAACACCACTTTGGGTGTTCGAAGTTAATTCTATTCTGACATTATTTTAGTGGAATACACTATTTGCTTTACTGTTGATTCCATACCGAAAATAACCATTCACAACAACAGTTCATATACTGTCCTTCATCAGTCAGCATCTCGTAACCGTGTCTGGTGCTTGCAACTCAACACCTAGGGAATCGAACCTGCCGTTCAATCGATGCTAACAAAAGGTTTGCGCAGAAATGGGTAGGCAAAGCAGTCATTGTCGTTTAGTTGGACAGGATAACGCACGAATCTTAACATGTTATTTGCGGTGGTACGAACGAAAACAAAGCGGGCGCTTATGCTCCCAAAAAGTTCTTTTTGCCGCTTCAAAGTGATCCTTTGGCCTCTCTAAAAGCTGCTCCATACTTACTCGTAGCAATTGCATCACCGCGGAGTGTTCTCACCCCCGTTTTACGGGCGTATATAAGGCTTTCAGACCGGTTCTGTGAAGCCTGAATGCGCTTTGGAGGATTGACACTTTGTAAGCGCGCAGTCGCTCTCCTCGAACATCGTACAAACGACACGGAGTTCTCTGTAGATACGATGACAGAAATATCTTCGGACACGCGTGAAGCTTGCTCGAAGGATGTTTGCTTCGAACATATGACTGCAGGCACTTTGTGTAGGACCAACGTGACAGGATCGTCAGACAAGAAAGGCCTAAGAGTGTGTCTGCTGTTTGTAGGATGTACTAGAGGTGCGACTGGTTCATTGTACTACACTCCTAACTTGCACAACGAATAACGGCTTGCTCGAGAATTTTCATGGATTATGGGGTGCTTGTGCCAATTGTTTTATCAGCGCACACAAACTATGTGGCCGTATGTGTGTGGCGAAAAAGGGGGTGGGGGTGGAAGAAGGGTGGAGAGTGGTCTCAATAATTATGCGGGGAGCGATGCGTCCGAAAGTTTGGTATTATACGTTCGGAGCCCGCGGCTACATGATGCTCAGCTTTTAGCGTGAGCTCGCCGGGCTTTGGTTCCTCCGGGTATTTTTGGCTCTGCCGGACTTTTGCTCCGCGAGAACCGGATCAGTATTAAACGCAGTTTAATAGCGGTCATATTAAACGCCGTTTAACAGCGCTGGAGGCGAAGCATCTACTGTCACCGACTAGAGTGCCACAGTGGTCGTAGTTAGATGTGATACTCTCAAAGTCCAGGCACGTAGCCAGGGGGGGGCATGGGCCCGCCCCCCCCCCTGAAATCTTCCATTTTGCTGGGGCCTCCTCTTTCCCTCTCCCTCATACAGCATTTTGTCATGCCCCCCCCCCCCCCCCCCGAAACAAAATCCTGGCTACGTGCCTGTCTGAAACTACACGCTGTCTTTCAGCCGGTTTAACCGCATATGATATTAAGATAAGTTATGGGTCAATTAGCTAACTAAAGCGCGATTCCTGTCATTGAGACGAGAGTGCTCTTTTATCGTACACATACATCCAACGTCTCGTCCATGGGTAAAAAAAATTAAAAAAAGGCTGATTACGAGCAACCATCCGAGGCGAGAAGACGTCTTCTTTGATGAATCGGAAAAGCCCATTTTTTCTCCCTTCAACGCACACATAGCGTATGCGTAAGGAACTAACCCAAATGGTTTTAGGTTCTTGCGTATGTATTCCTTCGGTGATGTATGCTCTTGGGGAGCCATCTGTCCACCGGAAATTTAACGGACATCTGCATTTGCGTAGTGCGCAGTTGTTGTAGCCGTGGGCGGCACCATTTTGTTGATTTATAGTTTCCTTCACCGTCGAACATGCGAATTTGAGTAATACTCGATTCGGGCCGGCCACCTCAGTAACATCGCTCTGATTTATGACTCGCCGTCAGAGGCAATTATTCGAGCGTTGCATCACAATTATTAGGCAACCGCGAAGGTGACAGCTGGAAAAGAACAAATCATTCATCCTCGATCCACGGCTTCTTTTGACTTCCACAACGTGGCATAAGTGAGTTTTCCTTTTGGCTTTGGTTTGGCGCGAATTCAAGAGGTGGCACTTCCGTCATGACGTGGGAGAAAATTATGTCTGCCCTCGAGGTTCCAGACAACTGAATGTCACACTAGTTCGTAGCATGTAGAGCGCTCAGGTGAGGTCATTCCGCCTCCTGAGGCAATTCGTTGCGCAAGGGGAATGAATCATACGGTATAGACTCGTTACACCGTAACAAACGAACGAAAGAAGAAGACTTATTTTTATTTAGTGGGCACGCGGTTGATAACTCGATGGGTGTGCATTGTACGAAATAGCTTAAAAAGGCACTCAATGATGGTACACACTCTTTCCACCTTACAGGGTACAAGGTTTGTAGAACGCATCAGTTTGATAATTTCTCTCTCGAGTTTCTGCAGTTGTATTTGTAGCCCCAGGGCCCAGACCCCCTTTCCTTTTTTCTCTCTTCTTGTGTTGACTTTTTGTTTATGCAAGTGTAGTTACAAGTATTAATTAATTAATTAATCGATGGCAGGAATCAGTAGTTTTGAGCTTAGGTACTTCCCATGTCTGTGACAAGCTTCACTTTTCGAGGTTCAATCGTGTGAATCCAGCTTCGACTTACTCTCGCATACATTTAAACCGACACCAAAGGGAGCTTAGTCGTTTTGAAGAAAGCACAATCTGAAAATCAGTCGCCTTTTTGTGGATCCTTTAAATTGTTAAACGCAAGTTGGAGGTGGAGAAAGTTGTGGGGTATAGGACGTTTGTTTGTGCAAGTGAAACAGAGAACTATACGAAAATGAGACAAAACAGACTATGCATTCTTTTTTATGTCAAGAAAGTGAAACAGAATACAGAGGTAACAAAAAGACGATATACAACAGAAGACAACCTCTCCCTTGTGGCCTTTCGTTTTTTGCATTTCTATTTTTCGGTCCATGCACCAGCGCGTCACTCATCTGGTAACTGTGTTTCAAACTTTTGGTCAGTGTTTATTCTATACCCGCTTTCACCTCAAGAACCATAGTAAAACAAGTTTGGCTCCTCGCATTACTAATTTTCCCCTTTATGGGGGTAATTAAGATATATGTAGGTAAATTTTGGATTAGATATATGTTATCTTATCAAGACGTACTCATTCTGTACGCCAAAAGCATCTCTTTTTTCTTCGACAACCAAATCTCGTAAGAACAACTTCGTGCCGCTTATGAACAGTGTGTAAAACGTTTCTTTTTTTCTTGACGTGAAAACGGGCATAGATGCTGCTTCGGTAACACGTCACATCGCGCCAGCTTCAAATGATTTATCTTCGGACGCGTGATATTCAAATATTACTTGCTTCAGTTAAAAAAAAAAATTAATACAAAAACAGAAAAAATAAAAGGGAAAAAGATATCCTCGGTGCTCAATACACCCTTCTTGAGAGCTCGCCTCGCGTGTTAGTAAGCACATTACACTGCTTACGAGCGACGTCATTCCACATTTCTGGTGGTTACCTCTGCTTGTGATTTAGAACGGTGGTGCACAAAGTCAACTGACTTTGTGCACCACCGTTCTAGGCCGCTGGCTGTTGGGCACTGTAAATAAATAAATAAATAAATGTATAAGCGTATAAATACACTCGGCCGTCCCTAGCACCCCCTAAAACATTCGTATGTTGAGTCCACCCCCCTCCCTCCCTCTCACAGCGCCCCATAAGTTTTTAACGCACCCCAGATTGAGCATTCCTAATCAACCCCTGATCCCTCTTATTGCTAGTTTCAAAACCACTGGAGAACTAAATTGAGAATCGACCACAATGGCAGACAAAGTATCACGTCCGTGCTATTGGCCCGGCTCTGCGTAGCATACTAATAGCACCAACCTTTCCTGCTTTGTGAAATTTACACCACGCGATCGCGACAACCACTACCACTGCGAGTATTGTCGAGGGCTCTTCCGCTGCTGCTGCCGCTATCAGCGTTTTCGGCTCTTTAGATACCCGCGTCCACGCTCGCAGCTATCTATATAGGAAGACGCGCAGCGCGGCGTACTCACTCGCATGTCGTCGCCAGCCACAGGCTCCACAAGTCACGTGAGCGTTGCTGAGAGCATTGATCTACAGCGCCAGTCCCGCCTGATCCCAACAGCGGAACACGAATCCCTCGACGGCCGCTGCCTCCTCCCACAGTTTATCTGCACGCCAAAGAAATAGGAGAGGGCCGCCAAACATTCACCGCCGACTATAGTCCGTTGCGAGCGCCTTGTACGTAGCGTTGTCCGTGTGTTTCTGTGCGTGGGCATTTCGTGTGTGTTTGTGCGGATGTCGCTAAGACTCGACTCTTCGCATGCAGCAAAGACAAGACAGACAACGAAGGAGCCTTGTCTTGGGGAGCATCTCCTGATGCCCGCGAGTAACTTTAGCGTTTGGTGTCTTTTTCTTCTTTTTTTTCTCTCGTTTGTTTCTCACTGGTCTGAGAGGAGCCAACGACAGCTCGGCGAGAATTCGACTCGACTTGTGTCGCTGGCTGCATCGAGGCGAAAGGGCGTTGGATCCCTCTTCCCCGCGCGAAGAAGGGCATCCACTGTCGATTCCCTTACGAGAGACCTATAAATGTGGGTGTGCCAGGCTGTTCAAGTTGAGGAACGTGTTAGCTTGAGAAGAAAATTACCATTTCATCCTCGCAAAAGTCATCCCGTTATTCATAGTGCATGTAGACAATTGCAAACATGGAGCCCAGACTGGTGCCCCACGGGTGCAAGCACGAACAGCGTGCGCATGAACGTGACTTTGACAAGCGTGCCCACGCCAGTGGAACCACGCCGGTGGCCAGTCGCCCTGCTTGCAATCGTCTATATTAGGCGTCGCTCCAGCACTCAGTTTCCGCTGTTACTGCGTGCCGACGGGCTAGTCTACGGATCCCACATTCAGGCTACGAAAACGCTTAAAATTCACGTAAGCTTCAAAAGCTTCAAACACTCGTTGTGAAAACATTAGTACGAGCAGTCTCTGAAAAGGAGTCCACTTCGGCTCTCACTAGCAGCGCCGAAATTTAGCTGTATACAGTAAGCGCAAGCCGTTTCTGCAAAGTATATGATACGCTCGCTTCAATTTTACAAAAGCCCCGGTACACTTTCCACGATTATTTCTTTCACCCCTCCCCGTTTTATACCTCCTAAGCCGGGGTCACGCGCTTATATATCATATGAAAGACAGTCTCCGTACAGATTCGAACACGAGCCACTGCGAGGTCCCTGCTTCGAATGCCCTTATGGCAATGAGTTCGAGGAGAAACTTGGCACGCGCGGCATTCGAACCACGGATATTGCGGCGACTCGTGTTTGAAGACTGTCTTTTTGTATGATATATGAGCAGTGGGAGCCCGGCTTTAGGGTCTTTTTCTAAAATTATTATATCTTCTCCCGTTGCAGGGGCGAAAAGCCAGCCTCTGCATTCCCTTTCCCCTTACGCTGGAGCGCAGCGGACGTTACGAGCCCATCTCAGGCGGCGCTGGGAACGTTGCACGTGACTCTGCACCCCGCGCGTCGCGGCGCTCCTTTCGAAGTTCACGTAACACACATGGGGCATCGGATTGACTTCGATGGCTCGTAGCGTCTTCTGCGGTCCATCGCAACGACTGGTTCGCACATTTGCATTTGACTGTGGCCGATTGCGTTGGGATCTCTCGTGACAGCTCACGACGAGAGCACACTCCACAGACAAGTGTGAAGAGGAATGGAAAACAAAGATAGCTCGACTATAGAGTCATCTTATCTGGCGGGGATGGCATGGAGTGGTGGAGTAAGATTACGCGTGATGTGTCAAGTTCGTCGACCCGTGGAACATACTGACACCCTGGCGTCATCGTTCAGGTAACCCTGGAACTGCCTATAACTGGAAATTCTAGGCTCAAGGTTTAACAGTATTTGCGAGTATAAATCTTGCTCGTTATCTATGAGAAACGGTCACTTATAACATTGTCGAAATTATTTGAAGCCCATGGTAAACGAATGATGGGTAAACAATTATGTACGCGGGTCTACATTTTTTTTTCGAGAGTATCCGCGATAGATGGCGCTATCAGTGTGGCAGCATGTCCTCTTATCGCAAGCGGTTACGAGCAAACGCAACGCGCTCGAGCACACCCAAAGGCAAATGTGTGAGTGAACCAGCCGAAAGGTGAAACAGATCCTAGTCGACCATAACACTTCCCGCAAGTTGCATTCCGCTCGTAATGGCACTTGAGACGACGACCGGCGCTCCAACGCAGTTCACGTCTGCGCACGTACCCGGAGTCGCGACGTCTACCTGTCCCTCTGTCGGAAGGGCCTCCAATCGTAATTAGTGGCAGCCTCGTTTCGTCCGGCACCCAAGCGACACAGCATACAGTCGGTGGTGGTTTTCTTTTTCTTTTTGTGGCTTTTGTCGTTGTTTCTCTTCGGCTCTCGCTCTCCGCGGCGTTCACGATTCCTCCCGGGGCGACTGGCGCGGTGGTGGTGGCGTGCCAAGTGCGACCACACCCGAGCCGCCAATGGGCGTGTCCGGTGCTTGGGCTCATCAACCGGAAACGCGGCGTCACTTCCGGCAGGCGGGTATATTCTGCTTATGCGACCGTCTAACATTGATCCCATATCGGTACTCGTTCGAAATTGAAACTCTTTCGGTAGGAGGCAGGCCTATGGGTGCAACCTGCCTGGAGATCGCGGCATAATCTCACACGCAGAGACTAGATTTGAAGCCTTCAGCGCCGCTTGTTACAAAGGTCTTTAATAGTGGACAGGCGGAAGCAGAAAGGATTGTATGGCAGTGGTGCCTGACATTACTTCTCAATTGTCAGAAAACGAGACCTAAAAAAAAATCGCATCTGCTTGAAATTGGAAAGGTTTATAATATGTTAATGCAAAAGCCTGCGCAGAGACTTACTGCGTAAGCAAATGCGGAGATATATCGTATTGGGCAAGCCATATTCAGTTTTATCCCTTCTAAATTTGCGTTTAAAGTGGCCACACTTCCTTCAAATTTAGAAGTTGATTCTAAAAGATTACAGTTACATTATAAAAAAAAAGTGCTTCCTTTTTTTTCTTTTTTTTATAAGTGACATCGGGTTCATCGTTCGATAGAGTCAACAATCTGGATTTTGCAAATGACTCTATGTTGTTGTTGTTAGCTTTGAATAAACGCTACTAGAGAATAAAATCTCGTAGATCAAATGGCACACTTCCAACATCAAAACAAAAGGTCGGGCATGACTGGTGAAAAAATACTCGAGACTCGGGTTACCCTATGCCGTAAGTTGTTAAGCTGGGCGAGCTGAGAATAATTAGTATTGCGGAAAAGAGCAGGTCTGTTTGTCCCCTATTCCTGTTTTCTTTTTAAGTTTCTTTGGTAAGCTATTTTTTATTGTGTTTAAGGAATCTACTATTGCCGCAGAGGAGTCACTTGACTTCGGCACGCCACGCATAGATTCAATCTAAATTACGGTAAGCTTTGAAAGCTAAATTCTGATTAAAGTCAGCCGTAACCAGATTCGTCTTCAGAGGTTGGACGTGACGCGCATTCCGAACAAAGAGCGGGTGCCGATAACTTGTGGAGAGCGGCTCTCCCAACGGCCGGGTTCGTCAGCGATTCCCCGCTCAATCGCCGGCTGGCAACTTGACGAGAACGATCTCCGGAGCCGAGCATCCGTCGTGGTGGGTGGCTAATCGACGAACGTTGAACGCATTCCCCGGGAGGTGGTCCTTTTCGGGCTCGTATTATTTCTTTGCTACGTTTGGTTGCTGTTACATCAACCCTGCTTTCATATTTCCTTTTTTCTTGTGCATTTCTGGAGCCAAGTATTGACTCTTAGACAAGTTGTCGTATTTATAGTTTTGTTGTACCTTTTTTCTCGGCGGCTTTGGATTGCTATCAAATTAGGGTAGGGGCTAATGAAACGGTCGACAAGCTTAATTGACTCATTTGTCACGGTAGGAACAGAGAATCGTAATCTGAACGTTTCGTAGTTAGTACCGAGAGATAATGAACGGAAATAATCGCTGCATTGCAGAAAACGAAATGAATATTAAAATATAGATTAATTGTGTAAAATTTGTAAAAGCTTTTAATAAACGCGGCGAATAAAATGAAAGGGTCCAAACCTTGACAGACGGCATGGAGGCAAAACCAAAATGAACTTGAATTGTCAAGACTCTGTTTTGTGTTTGTCTGTTTGATTTCCTCTTTGGATCCGGAGATTGTGAACCACACACGTATCAAAGCTGCTCATCTGCTTTCTTTCGCAAGTTTTATATAGACAGCTATGAAAACGAAAATGTTGTATGGTTCAGCGCGTTTAGAAATGCAACGGGCGGAACAGGCACGCATCTAAGAGGGAAGCCCTCCTAAATCGTATTTATAGTCGGACCCGAATTTTAATCTTCACCCCATTAACGACTCTCGAACATAAAGCATCCCCATTGCTCGCACTGTTTGTTGATTTCGGAAAGAAAATATCACGATGGTCCCCTACACAAAAGAGAGGGTCGATCGGTTGGTGATCATTGAATGCCAATCCTCCATTGTTCCTAAAACCCACATATGAACATGCGATCACTCTCTCTAATCATTTATCCATCACCTCCTATGAGTATGCACAAAAAGGCCGAAACATCAGCCACACGCGAAAATTTCAAAACGACACTCGATTTGAAACAATTTGGATTGGATTCTTTCTATCGGCACGCCGCATCCATTCCAGTATCTCCTCCGTGCTCATACTGGTGTTATCCATAATTGTCAATTTAAAGGGTGCTCCAATTGTTAAAATTTTATTTATATCTTTTTTGTTGTTGTTGGGGTGGTGGAGGTGTTAGACCACCAGACCATGGGCAGGCGAACCTTTCTCATCAATAAAGACAAGATTTCAATCAATCAATCAATCAGCCTGGGGTTGTGTAGGGGCAGAATTGTACGTAAAGCATTGCTGGAAACCCGTTACTTGTACCTACGTACTTTTTATGGTAAGGGAGTAACGACCTATAGTTACTTTTTAAGAGAAGGAACGAGTAAAGTAATTTTCTTACTTTTTGATGAAGTAACGAGTAAAGGGGTTTAGTCGCTTTCTGAAGGGTAATGTGTTCAACAGGACGACCCAGCCTAGTTCTCCTCACCCCAGCTCCCGCCTGTAATTTGCACGACTCGAAAACGCTACATGTGGCACCAAAAGATGTGCACAAGGTATGTCAGTGTAACCACGGATATTCCTGGACGAACGGGTTAAAAAGCGAGTAATTATTAACGACTACGATAGACTGAAGCGGCCACCGCTTTATAAAAACGACGCATGCGGGGTAACGAAAAAAATAACGCGATACGTTCAGGCTGAACTAACGCGTTCCTTCTGAATTGCAGTAACGAGCAACGTTCTTAATTACTTTCCGAGTGAGTAAGGAGTAACGGTATTTAGTTACTTCTTTCAGTAACGTGGACATGTCTGGTTAGGGGGTAGGGGGCTCGGAGTGTGCGTATAAATAACCTTGTCCTCATCGCTGCAGCTTGGCTTTGGTGATCGGGACGAGCTCTCCCGAACCGCGGCGAGTTGTCTTCCTCACGTCCGATGGCAAGAGAATGACGCGAAGCCGCGCGCGCCTGCAGGAGACTTGTCTCTCGTTGTATCCGCACATTGCCCCGGACTGTGCTCTGTCCGCGGCGATGAGCCCGCACCGGCAAGAAGAGCCGGCCTGCTCAAGGGCGTGGCAGGCAGCGTACGCGGCGCGAGGGGCCAGCTGTTGACCCTGCTGCTCGACTTGTGCGTCCTGGAACAATAAAGTACCAAACAAAAAAATCGGCCGTGCTTTTTTTGTTGTTGTCTTTTTTGAGTTGACCCGGAGCTTAACCTTCGCAACGCCTCCGTGGGGCCCGCGCTGCTCGAGCCTGCGCGTGCGCGTGGTGCCCCTGTTTACCTTCGCGCGAAGAAACAACGCCGGGGTGAAAACGCGCGTGTGCGCGAACGTGCCTCTTTTTTTCTTTTTCCCCCTTCGTGACGAGAATGTTTTTGGGCTCTTCCGGTTAATAAGAAACAAAATGTGGCTCTTGCGTGGGTTGTGAGATAGATGCGCTTGCGTTGGTTACGTTGTGTTCTGTTTGGGCGCTTCGAAGGATGCGAGGTTTCGCCGATGAGAAGCAGCTCGTTCTGAAAGGATCGAGAGCACGCGGTGGACTGTTTTGGAGCACTGGTGATGAACGATATTGTGAAGGAGGCGGGCTCGTTCCCCTTTCAGCGGCCCCTGTCTCATGCTAACGACTGTCTAAAAATAGTAATGTGAATTTTTGAGCTATTGTTGTAATAGCGTTGAGTGGCCGTAAGACGAGTGTGACCGCCGATAGTATCGCGATACATAAGTGAATGTTCTCCTTCAAGTTACGTGATACCGATAGCGTTTACAGCACGTGCTTATCATATTTCGAAGGTTATACTTCGAGCCAATCATTTCCCGGATCATCATTATATTCTCAGTTGAGGTAGAAGTTGTAGCGGCATAGATATCACTAGTTTGAGTTGTGGCACAAAGCGGTTATCTGTCCTAAAAGGGCTGTGGCATACTAGATTGGCCTACTCCAATACCATTAGAACGCTGTTCTCCATACAGTAACGATAGAATAGACGAGAAATTTGAATAATGCGGTGTTCAAAATTGATAGTTGCAACACCGGAAGCTGAGATTGCACTTTCTACGAAAGAGCATTCACGTTAAAACTACGAGGCGAGCCCGTATGCATTTCTAAGAATGTGTCGCAACACTTCTGTAGCTTTGCAGTCCTCCGTAATTAAGGAGCTTCGCGTAGCTTTGCAGTCCTCCGTAATTGGAGGGAGGAGAGTCTTCTCGAGTGGATGGATGAGTAACTCGACTGCTTAGTGCACGCGGACCTTCACTTGTGGCTCGTCTGTTCCAGTCGGCTGCCTTTCCGTTCGCACCCTGTCTTCGCGAAGGATTGTTTACTGTCGCGGCGTGACGACGGGACGTTTGGCCATGCGGATCGATAGCTTTATTCCCCTCTTATTTTCCGTTCGAGGCAAACATTCAAAAACGCGAGAGTAGCTCAAGCGACATTAGATGGGCCACCGGTGGAGCGTTCCGAAAGTGTCTTCCAGCCGGATTAAAGAAAAAAAAAACAGCAAAATAATTCCATCATGTGCAAGTAAAAAAAAACAAAAAAACTACGCGAACGGTATAAATTATGGAACTGCTTTCACCGGATATTATCGCTTTAATGAACTTCCTGTGTCCGCCCTAGCCGTATTTTTTTTAACTGAGGTTTTTAAGCTCTGTGCTGGTTTTCTGTAATTTTTCCTCTTCACTTCGCGGTTCAGTCAGTCGCGCGGGAAACGTTGGCTTTAGGTACAGGGGCGTAGACGGATCAACAAACTTGCGGACGCTCCAAATAAAATGTTATAGAAAAAGAAAAATACGATGTATAATGTATGAAACACGTGGAATGTGGTTCGCGTGTTTTCTCTTCACTGTATGAGTTTATAATTTCATTATATTTTTCTTTGGCCTGGGGGGTGTATACTTTCTGCCGAAGGAGGTTGGGTCCGACCGATGCGCTGCTACGTGCCAGCTCCAAGGAACCAGCGGTGGCTGAATTTTCATGAAGGGAGGCTGCGTTGGAGGGAGAAGAGAAGGAGGCCGACTGAATGCCAGAGGGATTGGTCTCTCTGGAGCGTGCCCTAAACGAGGTCGGGCTCGCGGGCGTCGAAACCGAATTTGGCCGTGAACTTTCCGGCAGGCGGCAACGCTTCTTGAGCAACGCCGCCACCCTGTCGTCGCTTACGTAGTCGCATTTCGTGGAACGTGTTCGTATATCGGTTTATATATGTAGCCTCCTCGTTTACTCCAATATGTCCAAACGATTGCAGTAGAAAACTGTGAATTCAAAAGCTCACCATCGTTATTTATAACACTTCCCCTTTAGAGCGCCTCGTCTAGAAACTAAGATATCTCTTTGGTTATCGATAAATTATTTTAATTATTTTATTTACTTATTTTTTGGATAGTATCACTAAAGGTTCTGTCACATTGAGGAAACACGGTGGCGACAGCAACACAACATGTTCATCAACAGTTGGTCAAATTCGTTCTCGGTCACATCGCAGGATACTAAACACAGGCGACAGCAACAATGTCGCCTCGGTCTGACAACTTTTGGCAACAAAAGCAGCAGCAACTTGTGATGGACGACGCGCGTTGCCCAGATCGGTGGATGAGTCAATTGTATGTCGTTAACACGACAACACAGATTGCTTCGATGGCTGAGCTCTTCATCAATAACGTGTTTTTTAAGGGGTTACTTAAGTAAAGGTCTGTAAAACGCTATTTAACAATAATGAAGGTTGGCGAGCAGCTATAATATTTAGATGTATGTTTTTACTGCGTAATTACCGAAATCGATTTTTGAAATGGACACAGCTACGGTCGCAAACACTCAGACGGTTGTTGAAATTAGAACTGCCAAGAGACCAGCTCACATTGCCGCTGGTGAAATTAAAATGGCATGCCTACTCACCCGTTGATAAATTTTACGAAAAATCATCCACGAAAGCAAGGTATACAAAAATCGAAGCATGAAAACGACCGCACTGGTCATGATTGTTTATGCTTAGAACTTGAAAACAGCCGCTGCCAGGAAGCTAGATTGTTTTTTTAAAAGTTCCTGGACGTTTTGGGAAATAAGCAATCACATAGTAAGCGGTAAAAACAAATAAAAAGCGTTGAAGAATATTTATTCCACCGCTCGTTATGAAGGCCGATTGTGTCGGCGTCGCAATTTTTAAGCACCGTCAGGTCAGCTGAACACCAATCTAGAAAAGACACGTTGGGCTACTGCGAATCCTAGCTCAATATTACACTATATAGGCATCGCATGGGAAACAGAACCGGACAGAAACACTTCATACGGTGGCGTAAATCTCGAACATAGCAGCGATCTTATCTTCCTCGGTTAGATCTAGCTGCATCGCCAGGGAATGAAGAACAGTTAAATACAATAAAGAGTAGTAAACACTCCCCTTTCAAGTTTTCTAATCACAGTCACCGGTTGATGTCGTTCCGTGGTAATTTCCGAGCCTTCGAACGCACTAGCACTTTGTAAAGTCACATTTCCAGCGCTGCCGCGCTGCACACGAACCAAGGCAAACAGTAATGGCGGAGTGTTTCCGGTGTTGGCCGCGCCGTCAGCGCGGTGTAACAGGCTGTTCTCCGACTCTCGGACAACAAATCGGCGAACTCGTTTGTCGGGCGACAAAAACATGTTTCCTGACGGTTGTTGTTGCCTCAATGTGACATGGTCGCCGAAAACATGTTTCACTCATGTTGATGGACAGGGTTGTCCAACTGTTTCCTCGATCCGACAGCGCCTTCCCTTAACTAAAACCCAATTGTTTGCTTTCAATATTAAAAATAATAAAAAAGTGTGCTGCGCTTTATAGTTAAATTTAATGTGACATAAAAAAAGCGTTTTCTCTTCTTTTTTTGTTTCTTGGGGACACGGTTAGCTGTGAGTTTTGGGAGAGTCCCCTTGCCGTGCCATTATGACACCACTTCATAATGTTCGCTTTATCAAAACCTGGTAGAATGTTTTGAACATTTCAATTGAGTGCACTTTATTTGTCTGCTAATAGATTACTTGCATCTGGATGGATGGATGGTAATGGCTATACCCTTTGTAACGGGCGGCAGCTTGCGCCACCTAGCCTAACATCTCATGAAGCGATGATGTTTTTGTTTCTTTTTGTGCTAAAATTTCCATGTACTTTTTTTTCCTTTTTTTCAAGCGGAGTAATGCTATTTTGCGTTGAATGTTTTAAAGAGTCTCGGATCCCGCAGTCACCGCACGAACAAAGAAAACGTAATGCAGAGCTTTTGGATGGGTATATTATCTGGATTATTTTTAGACTCTAAGTGAAGCCGCCCGAGAAAGTCTTGGAAGTACGTATACTCTCCGGTCGAAGCGTATCAGCACTTTCTACTAGGTTGAATCTGTACCGGCTAACTGAAGATGCTATTTCGAGCATGTAGGTAACGCTGCAGGTCTTGAAGTCATCAAAGACAAGCGAATCAAGGCATGTTCTATTTAAAGACCCATGGCCCTTGGGACCCAGCCAGCCTCTATAAGTGTGTCCTTATTTGTTTTAATTTTGTCCATTTTTCCTGCCTATGTGGATCTACTGTTGTACCGTCTACTCGAGCTTTCCTATCCCCTTCCCAAACAAACCTGCATCGTATTTTCTTTAGCAGCTTGTTCAAGTATCATTAACTCGAAGGGCAATTGTTGTATTGTCTCTGGCACCTTTTCTTTTTCTTTTTTTGCCAATGCAGGAGTGTTAACTATCCAATGATTTTAGCATGGTTGCGAGTATCTGATGCTAGGTAAAATTACTAAGCCTGTACCGGGCTGGAAGACATACAGTCTTAAATATTAGAAAAATCACTAAAAAGACTAGCGCAAGCGCCGGTTGATATCAAGAGGTGTAAACAAGAAGTAAGTGCAGCTACAATTAAACTCTACGGTTGGCAGGGGACATCGCTACACATTCGTCGTTGTAGAACACGATTTGTGACGTTGTATCAGATGTAAAGGTACCCGCCACTCGTAACGGTACCTGTCTCGATTTAGTCTCATAGACAGGGACGTTGACAGATGTGCGCAGTGTATTCCGTTTCCCATATACACTTCAGGGACCACAAGGCTGTGTTGTGTGTGATCCAGTAAATGAAGAGTGTATATGCAGAAAAGTGAGTGAACTACTATGCGCAAGATCAGCTATCCCTGTCACTTCTCTTTGCACACTGTAACATTAAACCACGTCTTTTTTTTCCCATCGTTTATGCGTCTTTTTCGGTTCAATTATCGCCACGGCACTGACAGATTTGCAGTCCTTCGTTAGCACGAAAACTTGGTTGCTCGGTGGGCTTGTTTACGTTTACCACTAACCACTATCTCTCTCTCTCTCTCTCTTTCTTTCTGCGAATAGAACATTCGCAACGACGTCCCATCCACTTCAATCGAAAAAGGAAAAAAGGAAAGGGCTTATAATTCAGTGGCGTATTGCGAAAGCCACGGCGCCTTGACCTCCTGCGGTGCCGCTTCGGATGTATACGCTCTCTCCCATGCATCGGCCCCTCGGTCGTTCTGTGTACGGTGCTTACTGTCGAAGGTCGTCCATCTTCCACGGGCTCCGGCGGCGCCGTTCGCAACGGGCGTGATGAGGAAAAACAAAGGAGGAGGGGGGAAGGCGCGCGAGAGCGAGAGGAGGTCATTCAAAATTCAATTGGAATCCTAGAAACCACTTTCCATTGAGAAATCCCAGCGGGCACAGCTCGGCTGCCCCGGACGCGCCATCGATTCGCATTCGCGCCCACTTCCCCGAGCGTCCGACCGGAGTGTCGTTCGTGCGCACCGGAGCGGTGGACGAAGTTTCGATACTCTTTCGAGGCACGCGTTTCAATAAAGTCACAAGACGGCAAAAACAAATTTTTTTTTGCCCGTTTACGTGTTTAAACGGATGGGGCACTTGGCTATTGGGCTGGACTTTTCCCTATCTTTCTGGCCTCTAAAAGCCGCCGTCACTCTGTTAATACGTACGTTATACCGAAGACCGTGTGCACTGCAGACTGAGGCGTATTTCTTCCTTGTATCGTGCTCTTGTCACATGGGTCATACATGAAATGCCTGCGGACATGTGTTCGAAGCATGTTAGAAGCAATCGTGCTTCGAACATGCTTGTGGCGTATCCGCTGATAATTATGTCATCGTGTCAGTGGAGAACTCCGTGTCCTTTGTGTGACGTGTACGAGCGACGGGACTACGGCTCCAAGATTCGGAAAGGAAATTTGACCGCTCTTCGGGTCCGAGGCCAAGCAGAAAGAGGGCGACGTGCCACCGAATTAAATACTTTCCAGTCGGACATCTCGCGCGAGATTCAGCCAGTGCAGTACGACTTCTTATACTTGGGGAATACTTTTTCGGGCATTTCGGAGGAGGTCAAGACCGCGCATGCGCAGCTTTGATTGGAGCTCAAAGTGACGTGACAGCTACGGTCATTGTTGTGGTCTTGCTAACGAGCACGTAGCAAGACCACAAAAAATCACGCATTTCACAACACAGCATTTTTTTTTCTCGTGGCGAGTGCAAGTTATACTCCTGTCGGACGGGCAAGTTAAAGGACATTTAAGGAAAATGACATTACAGCTCGGCCAATCCGCGTGTCTAACACGCCACGCTGCGCGTGCACGCGCCCTGTGCAGAACCAGGATCACGAGCTCATTCGCTGAGCGGTGAATGACATTCGATCAAAATGACATTTACTTTCCAGTCTGACAGGGGTATTAGAATGACCTCACGCCCGAGCCATTTATAGCTTCGACTTCGTTGCGAGAGAAAAGAAGTTGTTCCCAAAGGTAGGCTGTTTTCTTTAGCGTGCGTCGCGCAGTAGGGAATCCACGGTCCAGCGCCGGTACAAATAAATATTCATTCTTATTTAAATTGGCAGAGTTAAGACTTGGACGTAGTTCAACTACTCTACTCAAACTACTGTAGTTTAACTACTTTTCCGAGTAACTTGGTAACTTTCAATTACAACTTTATTTGGGTAATTAGTAGTTTAACTTAACTACATTTTTCAGGTAACTTCTACTCAAATTACCAACTACTTTCGAAATCTAGTGCTAATTTTGCTCATCCCAAAGGTTTGAGCGCAGAAATAAATAAGACGCCGGCAGATGAAGTGACATTTCCGAGCAAGGGGCCCCCTCACATTCCGTTCCCACGAACTTATACTCGGCAGCCGTAGAAACTGCATCACAAGCGTCCTTGGGCCAAGGTGGCAACGAGCAGCCAAAACATAACACCGGCGCGCACGAACGCAGGAACAGATGCTTAACAAGCCTTGGTCGGGTATTGACCTAATCCGGTAATGCACGCAGGCGCCGCGCTTCCAGCTGCAACCGTGAAAGACGGGGACACTCCGAGGGTTGTTGTTGTTTTCATGTTGTCTGCCTTTAGTGAGTTCTGACTCAAGCGGTTTGGGGGTTCCACGGGTAGGCGCCACTGGAATGACCTCGCAGCTGGGCGCCTGTTCCCATGGTCGCCTCGTCGTCAGCGCATACTCCCTTGCAAAGCCGGACTCCCCTCGCGCACAAACGCAGACACGGATAATCCGTTCATGGGAGCACCTTCCCGCTTCGAGCGGCAACTGTACGAGCGACGATGCTTGTTCACGTAATCCTTCGCGTCCTTCCAATACCGTAGTCGCCGGAGAGGATTGCGAGTCACCCTTGGGAGATCCTTTTGTTGGACCCGGCGTCAGCGGCGAAGTATACAGCGTTTCATCTTTTGTTAAATCAAAACAATTTTTTTTCTTCAGTAGCGTAGCACTAGCACCGCAACGAAACGCGCAGTCGTCCGGATGATCTCATCGTCGTGGCGCGAGACTTGAACCCTTGACGGTCAGCTGCACTCGCTCAGCGTACTCTCCGAACGTCGTGGGAATAAAGAGGGGGCAGTCATAACAATCTCAACTTGCCTAAAAAAAATAAAAAAATAGAAAAGTTTTTTTTTTAATATAAAAGACATGTGAAGTTTGCAAAGGCAAACTTCACATGTTTCGTCATGGACACCGAAGATGCTGACACTCGCTTTCCCGACCCTGCACAGCTTGTTTCTGAAATTCAACGCTGCCGTTCCCCCCAGCGCGTCGGTGGAACGTCTTTTTAGCTTGGCTGGGAACGTCTTTAGGAGGAAAATGGAAAAACTCTCTGATAAGGACTTTGAAAGTCAATTGCTTCTGCGAGTGAATAAACTATTTTGGTGAAAACGCAAGCCATAAAATGACTGCATTTATTTTAGGCTCGCAGGGGTTTTCACGGATCAAAACTGCTGTTCATTTTGCTACCACAAAAATATTAAAAGTAACTTCGAAAGTAACTTCAAAGTAACTCGCTACTTTTTACAGTAGTTAGTAGTTTACTCAATTACTATTACAAATGCGTAATTTCTACTCTACTCCAATTACTTTTGGCGTCAATACTCAGTAACTTAACTTAACTACCTTTTTTGAGTAATTTGTACATGTCTGGCAGAGTTAGGAATCGAACCCTGTAATGACCCGTGGTTTCTCTGCAGCTGCTTCTTGGCGCGCGCTTTAAAGCCAGGTTCGAAGTGAGAACGCAAACTCTCAATTTAACCTTCGCGACAAACCAATTTCTTTTCTTTCGATTTGAACGTTTCAAGTCCGGTTTACATGCAGCGAAGCACTGGTGTGGCGCTGCTCACGTGTCGTCAGTGTCGTCAGATGCTTATCAGGGGCGGATCCAGAACTCCGTTTTTTGTTTGTGTGGAGGGGGGGGAATTTTTTTTTGTGTGTGTGTGTGGGTGGGGGGGGGGGATCTAAAGTAAGATAAACAGGACTCCGGTTGCGCCTTTTGTTTTAGCCGCCACAGAACCACACTGCGCCGACGGCCCCTAGATGTGCGCCGCTGCGCCGACTTATTGGCTCCAAGCCGTGCTTTGAAACCGACGCCGCGGACATCAGTCTCGGTTGAAGCGACGGAGTGGTTCTCCAAGTTCAGAGTACAAGTGTGCCTGCTAGGGTGCGACCTACCCTATTTTGAACCCTCGTCCTTGAGTACCGAGCCTTCTACCACCTGGCAGGCCGGTAGTCGGTTTTATTTCGGGAGGGGGGGGGGGGGTCGAATTTGTTTGGAGGGGGGCGGCCGCCCCCGTCGCCGCCCCTCCCCCCCCCCCCCTTGGATCCGCCCCTGGATGCTTATCGCCTGCATGAGCAACAGTTTTGACCCGGTGCGATACAAAAGCTGGTGAGCAGCTCCCGTCGGCGCGCTCTTAGCGCGAGTGTGTGGAGCGCTTCCGCTCCATGTGTGAACGGGCCTTTTTAAAGTACATCGAGGCAGACGGTACGCTATTTCTTTTTTTAAATAAAACTAAGCCGAGCATGGTTTTCTCTTTTTTATTTTAACGTGTTTCAGACGGTTTTCTTCTCGTTCATTATTCTGTTTGAATCACGATACTGTGCATAAGCCTCGCCGGTTTGGCGGCTTCCTGTCACGCGAGCCTTTACCTTCAGCGAGCTTCCTATCCAGAATTCACCCGACCCCAGCCTCCGTCGAATTTTATAGCCTCGCTTATCCCCTTCGCCACACTTTTTTTTTCTCGTTCGAAGCGGAACGGAGACCTTTTCGTACACGACGTGTCGGCACTAAAGAAAAACGAAACGATCCGAACGACATGTATAGAGGACCAGCTGTCAACGTAAAGAAAATAGAAGCAAACGCTAACTAAATAAATTACATAAACCGAATATTGGTCACGTTATGCGGCTTTCAAAGTGAGTTTCGGAAGGCCCATACGCACAGCTGCTTCTATTCCTCTAGCGAAATCGCCCCAAGTCTTTCGAAAATTTACCCGAGAGAGAGTTAAAAAGAAAAAAAAAAAGTAATTCGAAAACAGGGTTTCGGTACCAAAGTATCGCGACCGGTTACATTTCTTTTTTTTTTTTTACAACGTAGTACACCCTAGTTGTTACCAAAAAGCTGTCCTTAAAAAGCGAAAATTACCGGAGGACACTCAATGATTGCTGAAGTATGGGAATACGGGGAAAAAGTATAGTCCCGCGGGTGAAATGTTTTCGGGTAACGTTTCTACACGTATTAAAGGCTTCCCGGCTTCCGTGGCCGACATCTGCGCTGCCGTGCTGCATATCGAGGACAACGTCATGGATGGCGTCTGGGAGGACGTCGAAGAAGACGTCAAGAACGACGTCTATGACGACGTCTAGGACGACCTTTAGGACGACGTATAGGACGACGTCGAGGACAACATCCTACAGATCGACGCCAAGTACGGCCTCTAGGGTAACCTTTAGGACGACGTCAAAGACGGCGTCTAGGACGACCTCAAGGACGACGTCAATAACGGAGTCTAGGGCGACGTCGAGGATGACGTCCTAGAAGACGTCATCGTACGGCCACGTTTGCCTGCGGAAGCCGCCGTAGATGTAGACACTGCTGTGGATGTCGAGGCCGTAGATGTAGGCTCGGTCACGTCGCAGTCCATCGCACGAAGCATGCAACAAGCACAGATGAAGTCCGAAGCGCACCTGTCTGCACACGGCGCTCCGGCGGTGACATCACGCTACCGTACTGGAGCGTGAGCGTGAGCGGCACGTGCTTGATGACGTATTTTTATGGCCATCTTTCGGGCACAACGATGCCGCTTTTTCGCGAAATGGGACAAGTAACGCTTTCCTGTAAAAGCTTGACGTTTCGACGTGCTTAGAAAAGCACTACCTTTTGCTACTTTTGATCGGACCTGATATTTTCTTGCTCGAGTATTCTTCGACTTGCCTGCTACAATACAAATGCCAGCAGAAACCGTAGAAATAATTAAAAAAAAAACAGCAAAGAGAAAAGTATTTTTCAGAAGGATTATACTTGCGGGAAAATTTTGATTTATATGATCTTAGTAAAATAGGCGTGATTTTTTATCACGATTTAAATCACATAGATTTTTGTTTTGGCTACCCTGTGATGCGCATGTATGTGCTGGGCAATCTTTTCCGAAAGATACTACTATTTATATTGTGGCCTATGCGCAAAAAATAACGGTCTTTTTCTTTTTAATAACAGCGATAGTTGTGTTTGGTACATTTCGTGGTTTCGTGCTTCGTCGACCGTGATCCATATCATTTTCGGCACTCCGTCCAAACATTCTGCGGGCCGCTGATAACAAGTTAACAAGCAAGCAAGATAACATGCATGGTCATCCGTGGTAACAAGATGAACATGCACGGTCATGCTTGGGAGCAAGAAAACATGCATGGTCAGTAAAACAGTCCCCATCAAACACTAAGTGCACTAAGCATGGTGCCCATATGACCGAGAATTAACACAAGCAACAATTCTCAGGAGAACCGCACTTAAAATTTTATGATGCATTCTGGATCAGAAAGCGAGGGGAAAGCAAGTGCGTTAGTGCCCCTTCAATGCGCCCGACAGGTACAGAGTTTTATTTTCTAAGCGAATAGCCAGAAAGATGGAATTAATGTTTGTTTCAATAAACCTTCATTTGAGAGGGCACCTCGTCTTGCCTACTTCCTTGTCCCTGCTTATTCGGCGTTTTTTTTTGTTGTTGTTTTATAACGTATGATTATTTGTACCGAAGTGACATACTAAACACGCTCCCCTCTTGCGCAGACAGGGAAATGCTCTCTACATGCACTCAGCTGTTCCAAAATGCCCTCATTGGTTCCACAACGCTATGAAAGTTTCGCCCGCTGTATTGCTCGGTTTACTACGAAACACCTATGCGGTCTCGATGCTGAGCGCCTCGCACCTCTACCGTCCAGTCCATCTGCTCCGAAATGACACCTTGGTGGCTCCGACGTTACACCTCAGCTGTCGATGTGTTTCTCCTTACGGGTTGCGTAAGTGTTTTTATTTTTCGTTAATCTGTCTATCGCTCCAAGTACAGCTCTTTTAAAGGGTCGTCTTATAGTGGGGATTTGCCATTAAATGTCGCAGATGCTGTTGCACGTAGTTGTTTCTTTTACGTCTGGTTTATCTACGCCTGCATTCACCTTCGCGAAGGAAATGTGGAGTTGTTTTATGGCTCGTTCACCGTTTTCCGAGTAGAATGGTGTCGGGGAACGTGACCAGGGTGCCCAACGCCGACTCAAGCGCCCCACGTCGCGAAGACGGACGTGAGACCGGGACGAAATTGAAAGCAACTCCGCGGGACTTCATTCGTTTTTCACGTCGTCGCCTGTGTCAAGAATGCCGTTTAACCGCTAGATGCGCTCTTTACCCGTGCAGGTGCATTGGGATGGTTTTTGCTTTCATTTGCTTCTTTGTAGAGCAGCCCCCATGTTCGCCACATCGCGTTTAAGAATCAACTCTGCTTTCAAGAATGACGAACGTGTTGCCAATCAATTCCCTCCTTGGATGGAAGCAGGCGGTTCTGGTTGACGCGAGATATTTCTTACGTCTGGTTTTGGACAATATATTGCATTCAAAACTAGCCAACTAACAAGATAAGTGCCATTCAAAAGGAGGTGGGAAGCGTATTTATCATGCACCGAGAGATTTGGTGTATAGTTCAAGGGGCTTTCTCCGGCCGTGTTGTGCTGCTTATAGCTGGGTTAGACGAGCCAAATCTCAGAGTGAAATGTATCCTCATGGGCAAGGCAGTACAGATGTTTACAATGAGCTTGTCTTCTCGCATGACTGTTTTGACGACTGTACGAACTTGTTAATGATGAAGCTGATTAATTTCCCGAACATTTCTCGGGTTTTATTAGGTGACAGTAACATGTTTAAGGTGTATTTCTTTACAAACCATCGATTACATTTGATTTATATTCGATAAAGTGTCAAGTTTATTTTCCCCAGAGGAGTATCTTGGACACTTGATTGCACATTTATAAGTTATAGCTAGCAGATACCAGAAATATAATTGAACGGAAAGTCTATGTCAAAGTCTGCTCACGTAGCAGGTTTTATCACTAGATGCCGTACTTCCACTTCTTGCTGATCAGAGCGTAAGAATCAATCAACCTTCCATTCAGGGGCGGACTTACCAATGGGCAGAGTAGGCAGTTGCCTAAAACAGCAGAATTTTTTTTTTTTTTTGAGAGAGGTGGGGGGGATTTGTGGTTGTTCCAAAATTAATTGGTACTTTGTTTAATCTAGCTCCGTAGTTAGCTACTTTGGGAGTTCTAGCTCAGAAATCTAGCTACTTTTGAAGCATTTACCTCCAAACTTAGCTACTAGCCTCCCCCCCGCCCCCCCCGTTCTCATTCCCCGCTCCATATGGTCATGCCTGGGAGCGCGGGGGGGGGGGGGGTGCACTGTTAAAGCTGCCTAGGGCGGCAGAATGCTAAGTCCGCCTCTGCTTCCATTTTCTTTGCTGTCGATTATAACCTCATGCAGCCACAGTCCAGATGAGTCGGGCAAGCTACTTCAACTTTTTTTTTGTCTCTTATTGCATGGCTATAACTTAAGTCTGTTTACGCTATTCGTACTCGGTGTAGTGTACTATAGAACCGTATCAACCGTTTTGTTTCGTCACTCCAATATATGGTAAACGTTTATACTTAATAGTTTATTTTCATAATCATGGTATTGCCCGAAGGTGGGCGTAAGATGTCCCCCAGAACCTAACAGTTCTTCTATGTATTTACATGTGGGTTTGTATAATGCCGGCATAGAATATCGTGAATATATTGACTCCTAAAGCTGATAGCCCCCCCCAAAAAAAAAAAAAAAAAAAAAAGCCAAAACATGCTTAAATCGATTTTTGTTTTCGTTGGGTTTAATGCGGTTTAAGAGAGTATGAAGCTCGGAGTCCGGTAAGCAGCATGCTGCATACACATTTGTTGAAGTACGCAACCCATTGGAGTGTGTCGGATGGATGGATGAAAACGTTTATTGGAAAAGAACTCCGATGACCGAAGTCATCGCAACGCGGTGACCTTGTGGTCTGGCGTCGTCTTTTGGGGAAATCGGGGAAGGGGTTTAAATGCAGGAGGTCAGGCCGCCTGTAGAGATATACTCTAATAGTGATCTCCAGCACCCGAGTCTTTCGTTAGGGAATCGCCCGCCGGGTGCGTCCAATCCCGGAGATTGCTCGGCCGGTCGATTTGTTCCCTCTTGCTGAAGATGTGAGGCACCTGTAAGTTTTGGGTCCTTCGCAGATCCCAGAGTGTGTAGTGCAAACTGGGGCGCGAATCCTCACTCCCTGCAAAGTTTGCACCGGGGGTCAGGTGGTATTGCGTAAAGAGGTGTTCTTTCTTGAGGGCATAGACTTCGACTTTGTATTTGGAGAGTTAGGAGGTCGCCGCTCCGCCCGTGCGAATGCGCCGTAGCAGCACCATTTCTTTTCTTCCGAAATGTGTCCTTCGGGATAGGGTGTTCCTCTGGGGACCAGGATCTTACTAGAGAGGCGTTTCCTTGTTCGTTGGTGTTCTAGGAGTGTGTCGGAGTTTATATATAGAGCGCGTGCGGTTTCGTCATCGCATACGTATGACCCCTTTATATATTGCACCGCTTCAGAAGTGGACCGTGTTTCTTTAGTGACGCAGAGCCGGTGGCAACGGGCCAAGCGGTCACGCGTGCTCAATTCTGCTTCATTTATCCGACACGGATGCATACAAAGCACAGAGACTGCCTCTGTTTTCTTTCTAAGAGCCTGAATTCGAGCTTGTTTTGGCGATTCTTGTTTACGCGCGATAAGACCGGTGGCTGGCATCATTCTGTCAGAGCACGAACGACGAGACACGACCTGTTGGTACGACTTCGGGCCGCCAAACTAAACCTGAAAGGAGAGTGCTGAATCGAAACCTAAACGCATGTTCGTTGTTGTCCACAATTGACAAATTCTTGGGGGACGCCTAAGCCTATCGCCTTTGAGAGTGAAACGCGCGATAGCGTTATCGGGCCCCGTTCGCAAAGCCTTCTTATATAAATCCGTGCTGGGGCCCTAATGCTGGACACTTGGCGGAAAAGTCGGCGGGGAATTCGGCGGCTCTGATTGGCCGGTGCCAAGGTCAAGTGTGGCGTTGGCCAATCGCGGCCGCCAGATTTCGCGCGTCGTTACTCGCCGAGCGTCCAGCTCCAGGGCCCCTGGTTCCCGAGCCATGCAAGCGTGTGTGCCTGGTCTAGTCGGTAGCACCAAGTGTCACGTGACATCAAATGACGTCACCTGTGACGTCATGTCGCATGATGCGTGACCGTCATGACCCTATAGACCCGCGGTGCACATCTTCGCCAAACTAAGCCTGAACATGACCATCTCTACTTAAATTTGGGAGAGCCAATCGCTGCGATCTGCGGCGGTTGGCTCTCCCACTTGGAAAAACACTAATGTGTTTTCCAAGTTGCGTTAAGGTATGCAAACGAATACGAGTTTGAGGCACAGTTGAGCTAAGATGTCGATGCAAGCTGTTATACTGAAACTAGAATTAAACATTTGCCATTTGCACTTGCAGAAAAAAAGAAAAACAATGATTTAAAAAATGCTAGGAAGTCGTTAATGCAAATCATAGGCTAAAGCAGACCCAGAGTGCAAAACGGTCTGCAGCAGTTGCCAGTCAGTACAGTCAGGTCCTCGCATGCGTCAAAGGCCCTCCAGACATGATATTATATGAAGAAAAATGGCTCCGCGAGAACTTCTGGAAGAGAAGATGGCGGACATTTGCGTGCATTTAACCTGTGAATCAGATTAACGGAAGCCCTCTTATTATTGTCGTTTTCCGTAATTTTCAGCGTTTCGCGTACGCTCTGGACGGATACGGTTCAAATTTTAGGGGCGTACACTGTGCATGCTTCGAAGGTCTGCAACGTGGGGCACTCATATTGCTACCTGACTTCACTACTTAAGTTATGAGCCAGGTCATCTGGTTTCATTTAGGCAGTGACGTACAGCGTTCATATGAACTCGACCTATTTCAAAAGATGTTAAAGACTGGTAACGTGCCGGACACATAGCCACGAAACGACCGTGAGTTTTATAATCGGGAATAGCACGGACGGGATATCCATTCTCTAAACACATGTCAACGTCGTCATGTTGATCTTTTTTATTTTTTTTTTTTTTTTAAATCCCGTTTTCCCGTGCTTTAGTTTCAAATTCCCCTTCGAACGCAAAAAGCCACAAGTACGTAAGCGCGCCAGACTTTCAGAGAAAGTCACGTAGGAGGCAAAAGTACCACCGCAAACTCACGTCATACTCAACGACCGATGAATGCCGTACACAAAAAGGGGGAAAAGCGGAGGGGGAAGGGGGGAGGGGGGCGATCGTCGCGTCTGTGCCTCCGACGCGACGACAATCCGCGGCAGCTCCGCCGTCGCCATCCTTCAAACGGGACACGTTCCAGCGGACATTTTTACGCTCCCTCCCGAAAAAAGAGCAGCACGCATAGTTCAGCGAACAACAAAGACGGAAGATATGTGGGGTGCTGCCGCAAGAAGAGCCGTCCCCGTGGCGATGGACTTTAGGGGCCAGACGAGCGAGCGATGCTGCCGTAAGATACGGACACAAACAGCGCGTCAGGAACCACGGGGAACCCAGAAGAGCGCGCTATCGTGCGCCATCTCCGCGACGTTGTTCGACGTTCTATACTCGCACACAGCGACAGCGAAGCCGTGGGAACGCCAGATAGGTCCCCGACCGCGACGGATGGACGCCGCCGGGGGGGACCTCTGCCGTGGGCACGGGCCTGATAGGAAGCCCTTGTTAGGGACGCCTTCCAACAGCCTGTCCCGACAGACAAAGAGCCGCTTGCCCCTAGGGCCCACCGAAATGACTATAGGTGGTGTTGGGGCCGCGCTAAATGATGCCACTTAAAGTGCATACACAGACGATAGTATGTCATTATACTATAGTATGGAAGCCTATGAAGGCCTTTTCCAGCTGCTAAAACTATACGGAGCGAAACTGAGGGAGATGAGTACATGAGAGCGCGTGGTGACGTCACAGAGCGCCGAGCTCTGATTGGAAGGATTAGCGGGTAGACGTAACGACCGACTGTCTTCCACCAATCAGAGCAAAGCAGACCCTGCGTGAGGAGCAGACGATGTTCTCGTTCGCTCTGATTGGAGAGTGACCGACGCGCGGCGCTCCGACGTCACCGCGTGCTTTCATCTCCTACTTTCCCTCAGTTTCTCTCCTTTTTGCCTTCGAGGTTAGTCATATGTGGATGCTAGACGAGGCTGTTTTACTGGATATCCACAAACATGCTGTCGAAAGATAAGTACGTCAGCTTATATACTGGCCCGTTGATAGTCCTAATCCAGACTCCCTCACTTATTTCTCAAATTATCAAGCGATTTTAGGGTTCCAGGGTCCCAGACCAGACCACATACCGATCTAGCGGAATAATAATAATTTCGACCCCACAGGTGTCGTGTTTATACTCTACTACGAGCACCACCGGTTGAAACTTGGCTGACACCTCTTCGCCACAAAACTGCCAGACTATTTTTTTTAAGCATAATGTATTTACAATGTTTTTTTCGCCTCAACAGATAGCTCGCCTCAGGGGTAACGTAAAAAACAAATCATGTTCATTATAGCACGCACGGGCACACACATGCAAGCAGGAAAGTAGAGACGCGGCATCCTTTTTTTCTTCTTCTTTTCCCCAGAAGTCGGGTATCGCCGCTACAACGGTCGCATTACGGCAGAGTGAGCAGACCTATTGAATACAAGAGTTTACCTCACTCTTTCTCTAATGCAGGCAAGTCCGCGGCTCTAGGCCATGTCAGTCGCGATCGTTCACTTTATCCGAAATGGTCTCGCGTCGACAATGGCTTATGGAAGAGCTGCGAGCGGTAGGCGGGTGCCCTCGGTCTCATTGTCGAGCACCCGCCGCCGCCGCTCACTGCTGCCGCTGCGCTGCCCCGTGCACCATTGTCAGTTTTGGACGTGAACGAGACCAGCGAAGCGTTTAAGCCCCTCGACGACGCCCCTGCGCGGACGGGCGTCGCGCGTTACCCGTGGCCGGGACCTGCGGTCGGAGCGGGAGGTCTTCATAAAGGACGGAGGCGCTGGCCTCCATTTGCATGAGAACGAGTCGCTTGGCGCGTAAGCGCACGCGGAAATGGGGTGTCGGCTGACTGCAGGTCGAGAACCTCTCGGCTGTATACTCCGTGTCATCTTACAATGGACCGCAGCGGACACTAGGAGCTATCCCAGCCAACCCAGCCTTGTGAACTTATCCACGTGATTGTGCACCCGGCGCGTCGCAGCATTCCTCTCGAAGCTCACGTGACGCGCGTGCCTGGACTACACCTGAATTGAACTGGCTTTGATGGCTCAGCGTCCTCTGTGGTCCATCGTAGGCTAAAACGGAGTAGAGATGCTGATGGCCTGCGGGGAAATTGCACGCTCGATGAGGTCATGAAGCTAGTAGCTATTCATCGCGTGACTGCAGAGCGTCTTTGCGGTTTTGAGCTTTGGCGTTGTCTGCGATTCTCTTTGAGAAAAGTCTACGGGTTAGTGGGATTTGGGTATATAGGGTAAGGTGGGATAAAATGAGATGCGTGGCAAAATGTGACAGTTTGTGTTTAGCGCTATCCATCTCCTAGAGTGGCAATCGGAGTACGTTCAAACTTGACCGAGAGGTGTCGTAACCTCTACAATTTGCACGTGTAAAAAAATAGAACTGTCGGCAAGAATTTTCTGGAGAAAAAAAATGCGTTCTTGAGGTTGGCGTGTTTACCTCCCTCCAAAAAGGCGCGAAATTCAGCGCGAAGGTTTCGCTTCGAGACGTGCACCCCGGTTGGCACCGACTATTCTGCCAAGGTAAGCTTTAATTTTATTGGTATGTTTTATTAGCTCCATGCGGACCAAATTTAAGCAATCTGTGGTTGCTTTTTAACGAAATAATTATTTACGTAACGGGATACGCGCGGGGCAAAACGCGACAATCTGGCATTCTATGACGCGCATGTCAATAACGCACGAGTCTCCTGGTTGCTCCTGAGCCATATTTTTTTGCTCCCGGTGTCTAGGATGGTCCGAACGCATAAAAGAAAACACAACAAGGGCTTTATAGCGCGAAAGTGACACGAACAAAGCTCTTGAAAGTGTCAAGCGACAGCGTCACTCCCTTCGCACTGCTGCCACACTTCTTGGCGTACCAAAGGATGCGCTTCAAAGGCGAGCCAAACGACTCGGGGAATGTAAAAGGCAACGGCTCTACAAGAAGAAAAACAAGCAAAACCAGAAACGGCTGGGCTACAGAAGGCGCGTTCTTTCCGACGTTTCGAGTTTCAAGAACATTTCTTCTGTACCTAACGTAGGATAGAAAAAGGGAACAAGCAGGTCGGAGAGCAGCACTGTTCTAACGTCATCTCCCCACAAGGCAAAGCTGATGTTGGCAAAAGCAACCAAGTACCGGCGTTCCACTGCCCCCCCCCCCCCCCACCAAAAAAAAAAAAAAACCGTGAAACTGAAGAGAAAGTTTATTAGTGTCCGAGTGTTCTGCAGACCGTGCGATGCACACCACAAGAGACTGGCAGTGCCTGGTATGCAAAAGAACTTTGGAGCCAAGCAGCCCCGCATTCAGTATGGATCGAGTGCATGGAATGCAAGGAGTGGGCTCATGAAGAGTGCGTTGGAGCTCACATTGTGTGTTTCAAGTGTTTTTATTGCAAAAACTGAACGCATATCAGGTTTTTTTAAGTGTGTCTCATTGTACCCCACTACGTTGTCTCATTTTGCCCCACAGGGCGGGGCAAAACTGAGACATTGTGTGACTTTTAGATATTGTAGTTTTGTTTAATGTTTCGCTTGCTCCAGTTAAGTAATATTTACTGAGCATAGAGTCGAGACATCTAAAAGTATCCCCATGCTGCGTTTTTCTAAATATTAAAGTAAAAATAAAAATTACCATTGAAATGAAAATGTTTCTGTCTCATTTTGCCCCACCTTCTATACTTGAAAAGGAGGAGCATGAAAAGTATTTTGTTTTCGTGAATATTTCTGCCGTGTACGTTGGGTCAGCCAGCTCAGTGCGGGAGCGACCGGAATTTTCCTTGTGACAGTCTCATGACAGAGGATGATTGTGCCTCAGATGAGAATTTCGACTCCATCATTTCGAGCAAGCCGAATGTGCGACCGGTTAAAAAGGGTCTGACTGCATGCCATCGTAAGCTTTGTGGAGGGTACCTCACTACACTTTGTCTAGGCACCTATTGCGAAAAAAAAAAGTAACCCCAATAACGAAGTCAGAAGTGACAAGTTCGATAAAAATTACTATATTATCTTAATTCAGATGGTTGAAGGCGTGAAGCAGTCTCACCTTCGCCAGTCCTCGGGCAATGGTGGACTGCGTGCGTGCAGGAGACGCATTTACACAGCGGGCACAACCCAAAAATAGCCGAGCACTGCAAAAGTTAAAGATTAAGAAGAAAAAGGAAACGTAGAAGTATCAGTATAAATCTTCAAAAGTTTCACAATCGAGACGAACATTATTAATACATAAATTAATTAACAAATGAGGAAGAGTAAACTTGTTCGCAAGCGACCACGCGTCCATCACTTTGATCGGAAAATTAAAAATCTATAGCAGTTCCTCCTAATATGTTAGCAAAGCTTTAATGAGCAATGCTTCATTTGAAAACAAAAAAAGCATAGTGTTTCATGCTGTCTGTTGTCTTGCGTGCGAACTTCGGGACACCTACAGTGTGAACTCCTCCGCGTTTAAATAGGGCCGACACTTTTAGTGGCACATCTCTATGCAAGACTGCAGGCTTCAGCGACATGTGTGTCACTTTTAGTGACACCTTCTACAGAAAGCGAATTGTTTACTTCGGCGCTCAGTTCACTCCAACGTAAACGATGCGCGCGCGTCGGTTTTACGATGGCCTGACTCCATTTGCCAGGAGCAGCTGTTTATTGATCTCGTCGATTTTATTTCTTTCGAAAAAGAACCGCGCGATAATTTTCGCGTCGCCAGCTGGAGCTTCATCACGCTGATTGCAATGCCTTGCAGCTGCTTTTTGCTGTTCAATGACCGTTCAGCGATGAGTATCCCCGAGGTTTATCGCGCATTAAATGGAGTCAGCTTTTTTCCTTCTCGCTGTTCAAGCTGAAACTATAAGCTGCCGGTTTTGCTGTTGCCCCTGGGAGTTACTTCAAGTGGAAAATATGCAAGAGAAGAATTCAGGCGACAGAACGAGACAGAAATAAGTATACAAATCTAATCTATTAATTGGGTTTGCAAAAGTCCGTCGAGCAACATTGGCGACCGCCATTGATTGTACACGAAGCGTGTGATTGAATCCGGTTCCTCGCCGAACGCTGACGTGGCATTCGTGCCCAATATATGCTCGGAGTACGTGCCCCGATTATACTCTATTTCACCTTATGATGTACCGCCGGAAAGGCTACAAGCGCGAGCTCCTTGCTCTGGGGCACATCTCGGTGGCGCAAGCTCTCGTGACTTAAGATCAGCTGCCAACGCTATGAGCTCGCGCTTCTAGCCTTCGCTGCGGTACAACATAAGGTGAAACGGAGTATAGAGGTGCCTGTTTGAGTTCCACACAGAAGAACCAGGATATTCTCGATTATTGGCCATCCTGCAAAGAGCGTATAAACTCTCCTGAAAAACGATTAATTGATTTCCGTATACTCTGCCAATAATATAGACGTAATGGTAGCTCAATACAATTCCACAGTCGTTATCAATTAAAATAATATTTTAAAAAATCTGACTTCGCTTTTGATGGTCTTGGCAACAATTACCGTTTCGCGGGGCACGGACCACCAGCGATCATTTTTGGCGCTCTCGACGAAAAAGAGGCTGCCTCCGCCCAGTGGCACAATGAGGCTTCTTTGTCGCCCGGCCGCGGATGGAACTCCGCGGCCGGCATCGTTTCTCAAACAACAGAGGCTCCTCCACTTCTGATCATTTCCGCTCGAGTTTTATAAAACAGACGGGCCTTGTCTCTTTACCTTTCGTTTTTGTGTACTCTCCGTTCGTCTACGGAGTTTTATTCTTGCTGTTGATATTTATTTGTTTTTATTTACACCGTTTCTTTTTTTTAAAGTTTTCCCAGGTCCACCCCCCGATGGGTTTAACGAGAAAGTGTCCATCCAAAACAAACGATACAAAAATATGATCGAAATGGCAGTCTTCCAGAGACCGCCTTTTATCCGCCCTTTTTGTATATAGACTCTCACGAGGGGAGGCAGGGGGAGGGTTTCACAGCCTGACTGCCGTGGAAGTTTCAAAAGTCCCCGGGTAGAAAGAAAATTTGCGGGGTCGGTTGCGGTTTCATTTTTGTGTTTCGTCTCCCTGCGGTGGTTTTTTCTCACGAAATAACTCTCTCACCCCTCTTCTATTTCGTACCCTGGCTGCTAACAATCCTCTTCCGCTCTCTCTGTTTCTTCTCTCTTTCTCTCCTTTTTTTTTTTTATTTCTCGGGGAATTTTTTTGAGTTTTTCTCGATCCCTCCGCGGCAGTGTGACTGTGACTCCGACTTCGGAGCGCAGAAACCACTTTCCCGGCCGTAAAGAATTTTCGAAGAAGCTTTTAAGTATCTGCCATGCCGTCGAGTTGCGTGAGTTTCTGGCATTGAGCGAATCCGAATGGTTTCGAGGACTCAACGCTTCCATTAGCAGCTTTTGGGAGAATTCGTAAATGCAAATGGAATCACGCTTAGTTTCAGAGAACCGCTTTCGATTGGTTGTTGTTGTCGTCAAGCGTGAGTACTGCAGGAGCATACTACGGGCTCTGTCTTTTTATGCTTTTCGCTTTCCCCTCCTATACGTTGGTCGAGTTTATATATGAAGAGAACTCGAGGCTATGTTTGAGTGCACGATTTAATCTCTCGTGAAAAATAAGACAGCTGAAGTATTTTAATCCGTAAGACGGGTCGGGTTGTCCAGGTTGCTGAGCCTGGAAAAGGAACTACCTAATGAACGCTATTTGGGTTCTAGTCTTAGTTCCCTTAGACAGACTGAGACTGAGAATGCCCATTGAGAATATTTCGTTTTCTTGGTACACAATTCAGTATGCCATTATTTGTATATCATGTACCGTAACACTATTTATATGTGACTCCATGCGGGTGGAATTTATCATCTTACAAATCACTAAATGGAACGTTTGTTCCGTCAGCGAGACTCGTAGAAAGACCCGCATGAAGATTCTGAGACAGACTATGGTATGCCACTTGCCCTTATTTGTGCATGTTACGTCGTCTTTCGAGCCTCAGTGCCGTAATTCGTAAACCTTCGCAGCGCAGTTTAATCAAACCATATACTACCACCTTGATACTTTTACTTCTGAAATTATGCGTTTGTTCTGCCTATTTCGTACGCTGTCCTCCCTTTACGCGATGGGGCGGACAAGCACTTAAATAACATCCCCCTTTCTCTGTGAACTAACTTGACTACTCAAAATGATTCACCGAACATTGAGTCATGCCACGATTTTGCCTAAGCACTCCGCACTAAATATCCATCTGGTGTAAAAGAAAGTGCACGGCACTAACATTAGTAACGATACTAAAACTTCTATTACGGAGTCAGCGTCCCCATGGAACGCGGGAGTGACACGAGAACGGCCGACACTATCGGATCGCTTGTGCGCGTCCTACCCTCTCGAAAGAGGGCCTCGCTCTGCGAGCGTTGCGTTCTGCTGCTTCCGCCGACGTCTTGATGTGATCCTGACACGATACAGACCAGGAAATGAAGTGTCCGCTTTACCAAAGCATAATCTACACAGCTCGAAAATGTTCTGCTTTCACGGGCGAGCATTACTCTCGTCTGTCCCTTCTCGAGGGCTGGAGTCCGTGGCTGTAGAAATGAGTGTAATCGAGTGGTGATGCAGATACTCCACTGGGGGACTAACTTCTTACTCCCCTCCTTGAGTGCTGGAGTCCATTATGGACTGTAAGGATCGCTATAATTGAGTGGTCATCCAGATACGCGGACTAACAGGGAACTGAACGGAGCACGTAGACGACGCCCCGAATGAAATGTCCGCTAATGTGGTGGTTCTAATTTATATATGATTCGCCCAAAGCTGTTTTCAATAATTTGTCACTGTCTCCGATAACTCTACCCTGTGCGCGTACCTAAGCCTACTTGTTTATCATGCATGTTTTTTTTTGTTTTGTATTTTTTAACACAGAATATGTTTTATTAGCCGAGTTCTATGAGAAGGCCGTGATGAAGAACCATCACGAATAACCGTCACGTCAATTTCCCCGCCACATTGAGCGGGTAAATTGACGTGACGTGACCACATCCTGTTACCTCAAGTCACGTGACGTCAATTTCTGCGACGTGGTTCTGCGAGCCGTTAGTTTGCGCTCAACACATCAAGCTCTCCTCGGTCTTCGTCAGCGTGACCAAGCTAAAGAATGACCCGTATCATGCAAGAAAGCATATTTTCCCCCTACACTAGTGGACTTAGGGTGCTCCAATGAGCCGTATAACTACAGAGCGCACTTAGAGCGCACGACATGAGAGCGCCGACAGGAGAGCGCGTTCCACGAGAGCGGATGTGCGCTCCGTAGAAAAGTTTCGAGGACGTTATTCGAAAGTGTACAGTTACCTAGTTCTCGCTAAGACCTATTTTATTTAGAAATGCAATGAAATTTCAAATGATATAAACATTAATTATTCTTAAAGCTCCTCAAAACTGTCAGAGCTGAAATAACATATAAAAAGGTATTCGAAAAAGGGTAAGTAGAATACTAGAAGCTCCAGTGGGCTGCGGTTGTCGTCAACGGTCAACCTCATCACAGATGAGTCTAAAAATGTTATATGTTTACACTGGTGAAAAACAAAAGAGAAAAAAAAGGGCTTACAATTAAGTTACAGAAAGACAGATCGAGGATGCCTTCGTCACCTCTGTCGTCGTCTGACACCATCTCCACAGGACCACTGCTACTTGTTGAGGGACCAGAGACCCTATGCTACACGGCGGGACTAAGCAGGACCAGGGACCGCGGTACATCGCCGCCTGCTGTGATTGGTCAGCGATCGCAGCAGACGACGTTGTCCCAGTCCGTTGGTTCCGCTTGGTCCCGCCGTCTACCATGAGGTCCCAGGAAGGTCACTTGGTTGCAGAGTTACAGAGTTCCCGATTGCACTTACAACTGCCTTAGGAAGTTGGTAATAAAAATAAAAAAACTTTCTTGCGTCGCTTCAGCTCCGCTCTTAGTTGCGTAGAAACGCCGACGCTCTTGCGTTGGCTTTTGTTGTTTGAGGATTCATCTTGTTCCTCAGTTTGGATCATGCTATGTTAAGCTGACTAAACGTCCTCTCTACTTCGGCATTTGAGTATAGGGCATGCAGCACCAACATCGAGATGGCAAACCCGGCCAACTCGGCGAATGTATTTTCGCCACAGGCGTCCTTATGGGAGTGAAATTTGCACCAGAACGACTGCGTTTACGATATTCGCTCCCAGTTAATGAAAGTTATTTTTGGGGTTGCATTGCTTTTGCTTTCAGTAGTGTAATCAATGACTCCTTTAAGAAGCACACAGTGTTTTGGACCGATTAAAAGGATGTCTCCCGGTGGCTTATTGCGCCAGTCTTAATTTATTAATTTTTTACAGGACACAGGAATTTGTTTGAAGGACAATTTCGAGTTATTTCACTGCTTGAGGAATTCGCCAGAAATCCGCCATGTATGAAAATGGTCCGTCGAAAAATCCGCTAGCCGCTAAACTAATTTGGCCCTGCAAGAAAAAAAAAAAAATATTTTGGAATGGGCGGAAACTCCGCTAAATTGGCATTACTGGTCGGGCGCACTCGAGGCACTCTGCCGCCTCAATGTCCTTCTGTTTAGGGTGATGCAATAGACCATTTGCTGTCTTACCCAAGCATCAAGGAGAATGCAGGGATTGGTGTTCCACGCGCCACACGCGCACGCCTTTCGTGTATAAAGATTCGAAGTAAATAACCAAAAGAAAGCATTGACGAACGCGCGTGCAAGATGCCATTTGTTTTAGGTTTTTGCTTTGGAAAAGTTACTACTGCTGAGGCCAGCACGTGCGGCACGTGGAACACCAATCCCTGCATTCTCCTTGATGCTTGGGTAAGACAGCAATAGACCATTTGCTGTCTTACCCAAGCATCAAGGAGAATGCAGGGATTGGTGTTCCACGCACTACACGCGCACGCCTTTCCTGCATAAAAGATTCGAAGAAAATAGCCAAAAGAAAGCATTGACGAACGCGCGTGCAAGATGCCATTTGTTTTAGGTTTTTGCTTTGGAAAAGTTACTACTGCTGAGGCCAGCACGTGCGGCGCGTGGAACACCAATCCCTGCATTCACCTTGATGCTTGGGTAAGACAGCAATAGGTCTATAGGTCTATTCTTTGTAGCACCGGATTCTGACAGCACGCGCTCACGAGAAAATTACAAAGAAATGGCCGGTAACAAAATTCCGCTTAGCATTGTAAATAGGGGCTTTTTGCAAACGATTACCGTGTTCTGCGTACCGCACTATGGGAGCCTTTGAAGCATGCTTTTAAGCGCGCCCCCCGCGGTTACAGTATCATCCGGGCGCGCGCTTAAAAGCATCTTTCAAAGGCTCCAGTAGTGGGGTACCCTAGGGTGCCTTCATGTGCGCTTTGCTTGGGGTGATGACATCTGGCCATTTTGTTTCGAACGCTTATTTTTATTTTTTGTTCAGAGGCGCGTGAAAGAGCGTGTCCCTGCACGCGCTCGTGGCGCTGACTGTGCTACAGCGACATTTTGTTTCCTGTGATTTCTTTGTATTTTCCCTGTGAGCGCGTGCTGTCGGCATCGGGTACTACAAACGATGGCATCACCCTAAACAGAAGGACATTGAGGCACCTAGGGTACCCGGAACACGGTAACGGTCCCTACTGCCAAGAGCTCGTGCCGTAAAACGCTTTTTCGCACGCTCCAGAAAAAAAAAATGAAGAGCGTTGGGAACAAAATTTCTGGATGTCATCACCTTAAGCAAAGCGCACATGAAGGCACCCCGGGTGGACGGACCCATCGCTCTGTATGTAGCTCTCCCATCCTTCGTTATATTGTTTTTTGGTCAACATTAACCCCCCCCCCCCACCCCCTTTTCCCTTCCTCAGTAGCGCGAAAACCTAGCGCATCAGTATTGTAGGACAAGCAAAAAAAAAGCAGTCTTATCGCACTTCCTGTGTTTGCTCACAAAAAGAAAAGAGGCATAAGTCTGATTTATAGCACTCACACTCTGGCCACATCCACTTGTTTCTTTCAGATTGCGGTCTCTCTCGCTTCTTTATCGGCCGCTCGTCGAAGTTTAATTTGTTGCATGAACGTCTAGTAGACTGCGAGTAGTCAATCCGCCTAAAAGGTTTCGGCTAATTTTACAAAAAACATGCACCACACAAACCAACCGACACACGCGCGATCACGGTCCAAAAAGAATCATCCCAAAATCATGCACACTACTAAACCATGTCGCAGTGCGAGACCAGATGACTCACATAGGTAGGGTTCCGTGCTTTCGATATTTACCGATAAACCCCGAAACATAACCCCCGAGAGGCTTTTATCAAAATGGGGAAAGACCATTATATTTTAAATTAAGGCTGCCATTAAAAAAAGGTTTCCTGGTAAGAAATTTTTATTTGCATCTTCACGTTGCGTGGATCGAGGAATAGAAGTTAAAGAACCCGCACTGAACTGCTCATAAGGCTGCTTCTTTTTTTTTAGGTAACTACGCTCCTTATCACTTTTTCATCTAATATAGGGAGCGGATTGTTTTCCGTATTAGAGTCACGCGCGTGTTCCCTAAAGCCGGGGTCACACTGCTTATACATCATGCAAAAGACAGTCTGCATACAGATTCGAAACGCGAGTCACCGCGAGATCTGTGCTCCGAATGCCGCATGGCAATGAATTCAAGGAGAAACTTGGCACCCGGCATTCGAAAGCACGGACATAGCGATGACGATCGGGTTTGCAGACTTTCTTTTGTATGAGGTGTGAGCAATGTGAGCCCCGCTTTAAGGATGCAAAATCCCGTGTCCGTATCCTTTTTTTTTTTTTAACGTAAGTGTCGACAAACACTGAGTCTACGGAGAAAAAGAACAAAAAAGAACGGAAAACGCGAAGTTTACGTATAGGTGACTCTGGGTGTTATTGTCTCTATTCAACTCGCTCCCGAGCCTCGCATGACTGCAGGCCGACGCAGATTCCCAGTGCGGTTCGGGTTTGTCCTCTCCTGCAGCCTCCGCTCGTCTGCGTGTGGGCTTCTGGCCGTAATTGCCCCCTCCCAGGGGGCCAGCTGCCGACTCAGGAAGCCGGCCTGTTTATTAGCCCTGCTGCGATCTGACCGTCGACGCCGAGACCGTTTGCATAGACTGTGGCAAGCGTGCGGGCTGCGCGGGGAAAGATGGGGGGGGGGGGGGGGGAGTTTTGGGGTTTTGTTTTCCCATTTTTGCGAGAAAGATGTGTTTTACTCCACAGCTTGCAGAGTTGCAGGCTGGTTTGCATCGCGCGCGCTCCCCGGGCTTCTTCCTGCATTGTTGCGATTGCGTCTAGCCGGACCCATCCCTCTCAGCCAGCAATAGGGGTACTTCAGTTGGGAGCTTCTAAATGAGCTATGCGCCTAGAGTATGGACACTCTCTTCCCCGGTTATCTTCGGGCGACACCATTTTAGTGATTAGTGCAGGGTGGACGCGATAGTCCCTTATCAAATGTCCGCGCCATCGTCTGTCCGCCATTGCTTGATCACATACTCTGAGCTACGTATTGGACACGAGGCGTGTGTCAGCGTTTGGCGTGAACTCGGCTGGGCTCGTATTGGACGCGAGTGTTGCGTCAGCATTCGGTAAGGACTCGGATCCAATCACACACGACGTGTCCAAGCAATGGCGGCCGCCAATGTTTCTCGATGGACTTGTAGAAAGGGTCTATTGGCGATGTAGATTATTCGATTCGAAAATACGACATCCTGAATTTTAGATACGGTGACTGGGAGGTGACGCATTATCATTGTGCTCTGTCGCGAACTGTTGAAACATTCCTGGAGGACATAAAACCTTTTCCCGCGATTTCAGATAAAAGATTCTTCCGATAACCGGAAAACCATGATTCTAACAACCAAGATGGCCGACGTGTGTCGTTCTTCTGAACCGTAATTCTTTTAGGGATCCTGTGCCGGACGGAGAAGCCCGTGTGACGAGTGTGTGTCTTTATGAGGAGGAGAGAGAGACGTGACGTTTAGAAACGCGCGAGAGCATGAGTAAACTCTGCAAATTGGACGCGCATCAGTGTTTTCGTCGGTTTCGGCGAATCGCTTGTGGACTTGTGGCTCTCATTACGCAGCCTCGCGCCTTCCGGCGGGAAGTGGGGGACTCTCGTGTGACCGTTGACATGGCGCTGGCTTACTCGCGGGGTGCAGGCGGGAACGTCGTCTTTCGGCTGTGGCGCGTGCACGCGTTACACGTTGGATGACGCGAGATAAGAAACGTTTTGCTCGCTTTCTGCTCGAACAGCTTTTCGTAGTAATGTCATAGACAAACAAACAAAAAGAAAATGAACGAGGGAAGATTCATTAGTCTCGTGTCATTAAGCTAATTACACGTAATTAAACTCGATTAGACCATCGTATCGCTACGCTTTATTTAGGATTCCCGCTGCCTGTACCCCGCACAGCTATATGACTCACGCCAACATTATTACGTTTAGTTCTAATTACGAGCCTGTCTTTACTCCTATTTTAATAGGCACCTTGTTTTGACGTGCGAGTGGAAGTGGCCCATGCACCAAGAACGGACGAATCATCGTGTGAAACGTATCGTTTACCCCTGGATTTTCTTCCCTTCCTTCGCAAGGCTCGTGGAGTTTAGAGCCACTAAATAGGCAACGACTAGAGTAGCGCTACTCTATTCCTCAATTTTCTTGTGGGCACCGCCATTTTGGTGCTTGATGCGAAGCAGACGCAATAGACATCTCGCATAAATCGAAGGGATCCCAGCGGCATCGTGCGGTGCAAAGCATCTTGGGTACCTTTTGGCCACCGTTTCGGTTTCGCTTTGGCAACCTCAATTCAGGACATCCTCTCACGACCAAATACAGTGCGTGCATTTTCGAATAGGTGACTTTCCTTTAATTTATGTTGCTGCCTACTCAAAACGAAAAGAATGCTGGGCCACGTTTTTGGGGGCTCCCAACGTAACAGGGATTTGTGCGCGGGCAAACAAAGGAAGAAGAAGTGTACTGGTAGGGTGCCTACATGTCTGTCTGTCTCAGGGTGAAGACATCCATTGTTGCACTGAATGTGTCAGCGCGTGACGCTCTCGCGCACTCGGTGCGTGACCTGGGCGCTAAAATGGCGTCTATGCATTAGCCAAAGCTACGCGCTCGAGCTGAGTGACACCAGATTGCGCGCACTTCAAAATGCACAAAAAAAAAAAACGATTGGGCGTAAAAATGGCTGAGATGTCACCACTCAAGCAAAAGCGCACGCTTGTATGAAGGCACTTTATGTACTGGGCCGATCATCATTTTCTATCGCCTCAATGTCCTATAGGTATTTTAAATGATCTGTGACCCGGGAAGGGCATGCTGCAGTCTGGAGTGGTATACCCAGGCTGCCAGAACGGTATGGGACGCGGCAGGCCTTACCCCTACTCCTCGCATAAGTCTAAGCAGGTCCTTACGGCCGCTGGAGGTCAGTGATTCAAAGGAGGCTCTCACAAAGATGAATGGGCGCCATGCGAGTGAGCGCTGACTTTATTTTCACGCAGTGCTGAGATGCACTACTTCGTTAACGGGGCTATCTAAATCGATATCATGCTACTCCTCTACATGACAAACGAGGTCCCATAATGCAAAGCGCGCAATGTTGCATGCAGAGATTTTTGGAAGTATTCTATTGGCGATCGTTATACAATCCTAAAATGCGACTTCCTGAGCTTCTCATATGCGGTATATCGGGAAGCTCAGGCGAAAAGGTTTTCCTGTCGCACGCTAAATTGACATTTCCTGAGGACTGCACACCATTTTCGACGGTATCAGTTAAAGCTCGGATAATCGGCAACAATTATTTCAATCATCAAGATGGCTGATGCGTCGTGTCCTTTGAAACGCAGGTGGTCCACGCCTCGCGATGTTGCCTTCATTGGTTTGAATGGAAAATCTTTCTCGCCGATCAATGGAAAACGAGCTGCCGTCCCAGCTAGAAACGAACCATCTGGATTTAATTATTCAACGTAAACTGTGCACTGAAACTTCTTCACCACCTTCTTATTCAATGCTTCGTAAATTTATAGGTTCCCCTTGCAGTCATATACAAATACATCAAGCACAAGGTGACGTTCATTCATTCTCCCGAAACGGATACTTATTTTGAGTAACATAAACACGTTTAAGGTTGTTTGTTTTCTTCTTTTTTCTAGAACAATAAGTTTGGAGAAAGAGAAAGAGGGGGATGGGTTATCGGGACGTGGGGTTACATACCTTTAATAATACTCGTTGTTCATTTGCGTGAGGGCTGACGTATACATAGCTTGCACTGACGTCGCATCACGTGCTTTTGGCCACCATGAAAGAGAGAAAGAGGGAAGCTGCTTTTGTAGGAATTCTGAGTGAGGGGTAATCTTCTACAATCTTCTGGGAGGAGAATAGCAACGTCTGCAGGCAAATCTGGGAGACGCAAAAGAGGGTCTTGGTAAGAGGGGCGCTCCTTCTTTCCCTCTTTCCTGGTGGCCAATGGAGCGCTCTTTGGATGACATTATGTGCAAGCCATGTATATACACAGATCATTGGATATAAAAGATTGCCTCGTACTTGCCTCGCAGAGAAGTAAAAACAAAAATAATATAACAGAAAAAAAGACAATGAAACGCTCTCTGGAGTGAACCGACTGCGAAAAGCGGTCCCCTCCTGAATCCTCGGCGTTTTATTGCGCGTGTTTTTTTTTCTTTTTTTCTGGCAACAAAATGGCCGGATTATCTTCACACATCTCGCGGGCTCCCCACCGCTTCTCGGCAACGGCACTCTAGCCGACGACCCGACACCTATAGCCAGCCCCTCGCGCTTCGACGTTGAGGAGACGGATTATCTCCGCGGATAATCTAATTCGAACTAGGCGCTAAATCCCTGTTCTCGGGGCAATGGATGATGTTTGACATCTCAATACGTGTTTTTCTATTTCGTTTTTGCTTTTCTTTTTCTAGTAGGAACACATAAACGCTGAAGCCGTTTTCGTCGCATGTGCCGCCCTCTTTGATGAAAGCGTTTTAGGCACGATAAATCGTCGAATAACAAGAAGAAAAAAAATACTAGTAAGCGTATTTTTTTTAAATTCTTTTTTCACTTGAGCGATTTTTTTTTTTATAAGCTTTCGGCTTTTACAGCGGAGCTTCTCTAGGCTGTTGTGTGCACTGCTCAGCGTGCAGCTCCTCTGAAGCGTGCCAGCGGCGCCTATTTTGTGTATCTGTCTTTCAGTGGTGATACTATACTTATTTCGCGCTTAGTTTCTTCCGAGCCCGGTTCGGTTGTAATGGCCTCCGGCTCCAGCGCGGGAGAAACAGCTGTCCCGCGCCAAGAGCGAAACAAAGATGCCAGAAGGGGTCCCGGAAACTGTTCGAAGACCCCGAAAAATACTACGAATAAAAAATTCACCGAAGGAACAAAACAAGAAAAAGGCTGCAAGCGGGACAAATTGCCCTGGGAGCAGTCGTTGCAGTTTGGCATCCGCATATACACGGTTGCATGGACGCGATGTTCGGTCAAGCTTGCGAACTCGGGAACTTCGCCGAGTCGTTCGGCGTGAAGGTGACAGAGCTCGGCGCGGATGGCTGGAGCAGGTTCTTTGTCTTTGTGCGTGGGCCCCTGGCTTTTGAAATCTTCGCTGGGGTTCTTTCTTTCGTTTCGAGCCGGGAAAGAAGACAAAAGATGAGGTGGGAGGCAAGACGCGTCGCTTACTTAAACCACCTTGCTGCCTTCGTGTTCAGCATTTGGTGTCTTGTCTTGGATCATTGTTTTGCTTCTGGGTGCGGTTCCGCCGTGCGGGAGCTTTACATGTCGACTTGGGTCTGCGTCGACGATCTAGTGAGCGAGCTTTTTTATATGTATTCTTTATTTGGCAGTCAGCAGCGGTCGTGCTGTCGGGATGGTTTTGTGACGGTTCCGCTCGACTTGCCAGCGCAGTTCCCAAGAGATGCGGCAGAACAGATGACTTTGTATTCCTGCGAAGATTGTCGACGGGACCTTGGAGGCCCTTGGACATCTTTTACCGTTAGAATTCTAGCTTTTTTATTCGTCGTGTTCTCGTCCTCGTGTCGACTCAACGAAAGGAGCGTGATTCATCATCAGCGGCCTGAACGCCGGCGCGAAAGATAACTCCCAAGAAATATGGGGTCTGTCTGTCTTTCTTGTACCTCGCTTATCTTGGTATGCTGCTGAAAGGCATCAACGGTTACGACTTGTTTTTGATTAGTTCTGTGAGGAACATGAGCGCAAAACAAAATCGTAAAAACTTGGCGACTTTTTTTGTTGGCTATTGTGTTACATTTAAACGAAGAATTTCATTAGAGAAGGCGAGTGAAAAAATTACACCTTTTTGCCATGAGCTAGTGGAAGGCGATGTATTAAACCTAAACTAACGTACAAAACTCCCGATATAGCTTACCGGGAAGAGTGTCAAGATCACTACTTGCCTGGCAGGTACTAGTCTTCTACTTTACCTGTAACAGCAAGCTTGAATTTCCATGTGCTCTTGCTCAGTGTCCCATGGCAGATTTCTTTTCAATGGTCGGTGACAACTTAAGAACCTACTACAAGTTAAGAGGCCATAAAGGTCCTTTACTTGTAGTAGATGCTCCGGCCTCCAGCGCGATCTGCCGTTGATAACACTCCGTCAATAGCGCAGCCAAAGCTCGGCGTAAGGCAACGATTGCGAGCTGGAGGGAGTGGCATCTATACTGGGTCCCTAACCTCTCACCGACTATGGACCATTGCAATGTTTATAAATGCACAGTTAGCGTTCAATTACCACAACCCAACACAGGCACGTATCCAGGGGGAGGCCCATGGGGACCGCCCCCCCCCCCCCCCCCGAAACAAAATCCTGGCTACGTGCGCTGTCCCAACACGCGCATGTTCGTGGAGCCATCTTTAGAGAGCATGACTTTGGCGGTTGCCTATACGAACGCTGTCAGATGATGGACCTGACCGTGAAGCACATGACCCACATGCCCGCACCAACGAGTCTTGCAGTTCCGAGAGCGGGCTTTCCCCGCGGCAGACGTTGGGTTAGGTTTGTCGAACTCCGTGGAGGTCGGGCCTCGTGACACTGGGCGAAGCTCGGGGCCAAGCGGCGAGTGTCCCCTTAATGACGACGCGCACGCACGCAGCTCCATCCGCGCAGGCAGGCGCGCCGACGTTGTTGTGGCGTGACCCCCAGGAAACGGCGGTTAATGGATGGTGTGCGCGATGAGTCGACGCACAGGAGGTCCCTTTCGAACTACACTTGCACCGGTTTAGTGTTCTTGTATGGTAATTCTGTTTGCTGCGCATTTGCCTAATAGTTTTCAAACTGACAGCGGACTAATGCCCATCTTTGACGTTTCCGGGTCAGGGCCAGGTTTGCGTGGGATTATTTTTTCCCCTTTTGTAATCACAGGCGATCATATTCTTAACTGATTCATAAGGACCGACTGCGGTAAGGGATTACCGGCATTCTATAATGTCACGCGCTTGGGGCCGCTAATTGCCGTCGGCCAGACCGTGCTGAATATGCCGGTTTCGTTCTGTTGCTTCTGGCGTTGATTCGAATTATTTCCTGACACTTTTGTCAATGACAGTTGACGAAGGTCAGGGCATCTATTCTGGTTCGCCCCTTTCCTCTGGAACCCCTTTCTCTTCGATTCTGTACCGGAATCGCTGATCAATACTGTTTATACGTTGTACTCGGAAATGCTCAAAATGTAAAGCAGATGACACAGGAATTGGAAGAGGAATGGACGGATTACGCGAAAACAAAGCTCGTTGCGTGGAGAGATCTAAACAATCAAAGACTTCAACGGCCACGTGAGAACAGTAGCGAGCATTCAAAAGAAAAGATACGACAAGCCGATGTTCAGTGATTTTTTTCTGGGCGAACATGACCTCGAAAATTGCAGCACGTAGTTTTCGGCCGTACTTCTGTGGGCCAATAAATTTCAAACAAATTTCGTCACCTAAACAAAAAAAAATCGCTTATTGCCTTATAAGCGTTTACCGCCAAATCAGTGTGCCGTGGTCCTGCGCTTAATTGGTTGAGCCGGTGATACCAAAGGCACAAAGATGACGAGCGCAATGACGATGCACTTTTAGCGCCGCTTGATTGGCCGGTCCACCGGATCCCGTAGCGTCAGATACGGTCGACACTACGATTCTTTACCATTCTTCGTCGTCCACAAAGCCTCTTCCCTCCGTCTCATCATTGAAGCGAGCTTTCTTCGTTCGTATATATATATATATATATATATATATATATATATATATATATATATATATATATATATATATATATATATATATATATACACATATGGACGGCGATCTCTCCGCTACCGAGCAACAAACACACGCAAAGGGCCAATCGGCTCTCGAGGACGAGGCATCGCCCATGGACACGTTGGCCAGTAGGTCCGCAGCCTGGCGGGGCGGTGCCTCGCGGCTGAGCACGCTTCCGGCCCCGCGGACAATGGCTGCGCCGGAAGCGTCGAGGCAGCAACGTCCTTCGGGCTCGGGCCGGCGCCGCTGCCAGCCTGCATGCCAACAGCAGCAAACAAACGGGCCTCTGCCCTTTTCCGTTGCCTCGTCCCTGTATACGAACTTTCCTGGCAGGCCAATTTGTTTACGTTATTTCTTACTCTTTCTCTCGCCGATAACCCGTTACGCTGTGTTCGAGACCTATTTGAGGATGCTTTATAGGTACCGAAAACTGCTTCACGATGCACTCCGGTTTTGTAAAAAAGCAGGATAGTCGAGTTACAAAACTTGCCGGTCGCACCGCTCGCGTTGTCGTGTACTTTTGACGTCGCTTCACTGGCTCCATCGCGTCGTAGCGTCGGCTGCACGGTCGAACGTAAAGTGAAACGAAGTGGGGCACGCGACACTTCGAGTTTGTGACCTTAAAAATTTACTCTCGCTACGTCAAAAGACGCGCGCCCCGTAAAGAAAAAGTCTGGAGGTCTGTGCGCGCAGAGAACGAGACGGCTAGAGCTGTCTCGTGCACTGGGGCCTATCTCTTGTGAACTAGTCATGGCGGCGTCACGCATGCGTGGAACGCTTACTGAAATCGGTCTATTGGAGCAAGAGCAGTAGCAAGAACGTAATTGTGAAAAGAAAAGAATGTGATAGATGCTGCCATGAAGACGACAAGAAGGCCGCGGAAAAGACGCGACCTCTCCGTGAGATGCGATCTTCAAGGCCTCAGGCGCGTACCAGTGAAGAGCGGAACCGCGGAATCACGAGAATAGCAAAATTCACAACTTTCATCGATGGCGGTGCCGCGATGTGAAGTGAAATCGCACTCCCCAGCTCCTGCATGATCGGCTTCACAATAAAGATGCTCGCTTACACCTTCCCGATATGGAAGTGTATGAAAAAAGGTACTTATATCGCTTGTATTAAAAAGAAAAAAAAATAATTTAGAACTAGTTACGCGTTGCCCGAAAAACAACAAGAGAGACGCGCAATGGGAAGAAAAAAGAACAGGAAGAGAGACGGGCAACCAGAGGAACGATAGCGAGAGCAACAACGCTACCGGCGAAAACGAAGAAGCTCGGGTCGTAGCCTGAGCGCGCCGGAAGAGGCGAGGCGACTTGAGCGATGCAACTCTGTCGTGACAGCTGCGGTCGGGGCCACGCGGTCGGCGTCGCCGTCGCGCCCGAATAGGACCTTGGGGACGCGCCGAGGACCGCGCCGACATCTGCGCTCGGAAATTGGGTCCGTGAGAAGAAGGACGACGACGATGGTGCTGCGGCGACGGAGGCGCAGACGACGACTTTGTTTACGCCGGACCCGCTCCAGTCACCAGCCGCGGACTCTGTCTGGGCGGTGGACGTCGCCGAATGCTGGGGTCTCTTGGAAACGCGTTGACCCGAACGGCATCGCTTTGCTTTCATCGGTGCTGGATGTTATTGCAACGACGATGCGCGAATAAACGGTCGATTTGGTCTATTCAAACACAGCCAACGTTGGACGTAACCCGTTATTAAGGCTTGTTCGCACTTTTGCGTCGATTGCGTTGCGCTGAGTTGAGTCGTGCAGCACAATTTGCAGAGTACATACGTAATCACTTCTTATCACGCTCCCGAATAAAATGCTGCAAGTCAAACTAGCGCAAAGTCTTCCGCAAAAGTAACGTTGGTTAGAACATCGAAGCGACGATAACGGCATTCTGTTGCATCTGTGGAGCGGTAACGAATCTCAGTAACGCGTTAGGCTTTGACGAAGTATAACGAGGAACGCTACCTCGTTACCTATTTTCGGCAGCGGGCACAACACCGAACGAGACAGCCCCACGGCTGCCCCTTATGATCTCGTTTAACACATATCCTACGGTAATAATGATACTACTTAACTGTATGCCTAAATTCGCAACCTCTTTTTGCTCTGCTTAGAGAAAGTTAAAATTTGTACAATTTCTATCTGAGTGGCACTGGAAGTTATTGATATAGGCACTTATGAAGCGATTCGAAATTAGGAAGCTGAAGACGTGTTATATACTTACGTTAGCAATACGTCCTTTTCCGAACCGATGTTTTAATCATTTTTTTCCCTATTTTTGGATTAGTTTCAGTGTATATCGACTTCGCTGGCACGACAATGCTCGCGTTTACTTGACTGCCGCAGGACACGAATTTGTTCTGTCGGAGGCTGTTTTAGCATTTCTGGATGATGGAAAAGCGTTTCCGTCGGTTTCAGACGAGGCTGGGGATAACTGGCAACCATGATTTTAAGCACACAGATGGCTCGAGTGTCGTTACCCTCAAGCGTAGCTTATATAGTGACTCCTACAGCCAACGGCTAAGTCCGAAGCTTTAGTTAAAACTGACCCCGAAGAAATATTGATTTGTTGCTATTTCAAGCACCCTCCTCAATTTGCATAAGCTGTTTAAATCTTTTTTATATATATATATATATACATATATACGCTTAAAAAAACACGCGTCTTCCTACCGCTCCCCCCCCCCCTCAAATAAAAAAAAAGAAGGGCGAAGGAAGTTATTGTTTGATAGCAAGCCTATCGACTTTTAAAGAGAAAGGAGCCTAATAACATAAAGAAAAACAAACAAAAAAGCGAGCGTGGCTTTCGCAGGCACAGCTTCGAGCCGCCTCCAAGAGCTTGCTTGCTTTGCCGCTGAATTAATCTCCTCTCTTTTAGTTATCCGACTGTTTCGAAGAGGGAAAGCTCGTGTGTGCGCGGGCGCTGCTTTGAGTTGCTATGGCGTTTTATAAATAGGCGAGCGTTCCTAATGAGTTTTCTCCCGCCCGAAGAGGTGGCGGCAGGAGGCTTCGGCTTCTCCACCTTCGCGAGAAGGAGGTTCACGGCGCAGCTGTGGCCGAGCCACTGAGCCCCGTGTTTAGACTCCGTTCGCCCCTGAGCCGACAGTGCGGTTGAACGTTCGTGCTCCTTTGCTTGGTCCATCCATATACGTCCATCTTTCCCCACGTGATCACACTCTCGGCCCTTACCCACGCGTAAGAGCGGGGTCAGGTGACGTAAGGGAAGCGCTTGATTGGCCCGGCGAACGCGTAGCTCCCACCCCGCTGTCGGTTTTTGAGCGAACCGAGTTTAGAGCGAGCCATGTAGCTTTAAGATTCCCGGCAAAAAGCCTCCGCAATTTTGTTTCTTCTTTTTTAAATTTTTAGTTTAGGGAACGGATTTTTCTTGCAGTGGCTATAGGCCGATGAAGACCTTCCGCGAGGAAGCGAACGTGCAACTTGTGCTCCTTACCTTTTTTACCTCCCGCGGAGTTGTGGGAGGAGCGCTGTCCTATACGCACGATTCGAAGAGGCGTTGCTTGGCAGGTTTGAATTATAGTTGCCGTAACCAGTGATGTACCGTGCGACGCTCCAATACACGCTGAACTCGTTCGCAGATACCGCGGCCGCTGCCTTTCGGGCGCACATATACACATGTAAACACGCGCACGCACACACGTACGCACACACATGCGTACCAACTCGCGCGGGTATGCTCGAGTGTGCGCCATCCACTCGACGTAACAAAACTTCTGTGCTCGCTCTGAAGAGTCAAGAACATTTAAGCCGGGTTAATGAATTCAGTTCAAGTTAACTTTCCGCTGTGTTTCCTGTGTTTTTGTTATAGCCGAGAGCTTCGCTAAGCTGTCCCTCTATACAGCCTATTCTCTAGCCTCCCCTTTACCGCAATTGTATACCTTGAGGTGGAAGAGCAAACTCTTGCACTGTATTAATATTTGCATTATCGTTCACTTCACCAGACATGTTTACCAACATGGGACGAGAGCCACACGGGAGGGTACATTTTTCCTTCATTCGTGCTTCTTCCACAAGACCGCTCTTGGTCACTGCTCCCTATGTTATGCTACACTTTTTTTTTGTACCGTTCTTATATTTACGCCGAGAGAGGTGAAAGGTGAACAGGGGCAGAGTTCAGACGGCGGATGGCATACCTCTGTATACCTCTCCAGCCTCCTTCATCTTCCCTAATCCGTTCGTTCATCCCAGCCCCGAACGTCAGCGTACATCTTAATCCCATCGCCGAAATCCCAATTCTTCTTGACAGTCGGGAATTCCGAGCAAATCCTCGTCTCTGGGAATGCAGCCTCGCTTTCGGCACCTCTATGTCCCCTCTCAACTCCCTCCCCTTATTACCCGCTCCTTCTCTCTCTCTCTTTTTTTCTCTTTCTTTTCTTAACGCATCAATTCGTGTGATCCCACCGCCACGGGAACAGATCCAGTTGCAATGGACGAGGACGTATCGAACCCATTGACAAGCCCCCGTCAGTCGGCAAGCGAACGGCGCGCCGCGGCCGTCCGCTCCCCCGGCGGCTTTCTTCCCTCGGTCCGACGACGTCGTTGATCGGAACGCAACGGCCCGTCGCGCGTGTAACTCAATTTATCGCGGGGCCCTGTCGCCAGCCACTTTCGGGGCCACCCTTGTCACTGGACCGCTTTCAGGGTCGACCGTTCCCTCGCCGTTACGACCGCAAGTGCCTATCGGGGGCCCCCTGCCTGACGGCGGGGGAGGCACGGGACCCTTAATAGGAACGCCCCGTCCTATTAGGAAGAGTCACTTCGCTCCCAGTCTCCCACTTACTCTAGATGCCCTCGCGAAGCTGATCTTCCGCGAAGAAGGCTGTTCCTCGCACGTCCTTCTTCGGCAAGCCTCGCGGCAATCAGCCTCTGCGGTTTCGCGAAGAACAGCACTTCGCATCGGTTAATTTGCTCCAAAAGTTACATCTAGGACGACGTCTCTCTGTTGCCGAAAGACTCCATTATCCCCAACACTCCGGCACGTGTTTGACTTGAATGCTTACGAGTATAAAGGCCTCCCCCATCTGACGGGGTGTCAGACTGTGGCGCTTGCTCAGACCAAAGTGTAGTCGCTATCAAATATAGAACGTTCTATGCGTGTCCATACGAGCAGCTTATCACACTGTCAGATGTGAAAACTACCAAGGAGTAATCTGCTGTCAGTGTACAGGAGTTCATGGTGTTCACTGAGACACGGCGGCCAGTGGACACGTTAATGAACTCAATGGGAAGCCCTAAAGCTGGATCGATGTGGGTCACGTGGGAACGAAAACGAACATAACCTAGAATGAGGACCCGATATAAAGCAGCCACCGTCCTTACAGCACGGAGGTGCCCGGAGTTACCCCTGGCTCGAGCGAAGACGAGCGCAATTTACCGTCTCCCGGCTTTTCTCCGGCGACGGGGCTCCTCGAATTCAAGCATACCCCGCAGCGTGCTCGACAGCCGGGAATAAATGGCGAAGGGAGTGCGGCACTCGCCGACGCCGGCACTTAGGACCTGTCCGCCCGAGCTTCTTGGCGTGATTCGCTAATGACGCCGACGGCCCCGAGACGTTCTCGATGCGCACGTGCGCGAGAAAAGAGAGCCTGTCCCGTGACGGATGGCAGTGCGGACGGGTCAGAATGTCGGCTTTCGAATCTGCGTCTTTCGCTCGTCAAGCGTTTTCTTTCTCCTGAACTATGAAGTTTACGCGTGCGAATCTCGTGTTTGAAATTCTGTCAAGTCCGGGTTGTTGAATGCGGTGAGACCCTTTTTGACGGCTGGGTCGGCGTTGACGTCGACGAAGAGCGATCTCGTTGTTGTTGAGTGTTATCTGAGTCGACACGCGCCCGAGCTGAGATGAAATGAGTACAAAAATAGTGCAGGTGACGTTCCTAACTTGTTTTTTTTGTCTCTTTACAGGTGAGAATCCTCCATGTTTTCCCCAAACTCTCGTGATTGGTGTGGTGAGTAGGACTTGGAGCACACAATATCGGTTTGTGTCTAAATAAAAAAAATTAATAAATAAAGATTGAAGGAAAAACTTAACGTAAAAAGATAAGTGAAACACAAGAATGAATGACTATATTTAATGCACTCAGACGAGTGAAATCTGCAGGTTTATTTTCCTTTCGTCGGGAATTGAAATATGCCAAACAGATCGTATTGCCTAGGCTAGGGGTCTCGAAACGTTTTGGCTAAGGGGCCAGTTTCGAGACCTGTTGCAGTCTCGAGGGTCGCAGATTAGATAAAAAAATATAGATGAGAAAATGCAAAATAAATAAGCCCGAATGAGCATTTAATTACGAAAATATAAACTAAAAAATAAAAAGTAGGGTGCACAAATAACTATACTTTAATTGTAAGTGCAAAATTTTACTATTTATGACATCCAAAATATTTGTAGACCCTGACAACATGAAAATGGTAGAACATCGTATCACTATGCACGATATACATGAGAACACAAAATATTTCTTATAGTTATGCAGACATGATGCGGAGATTTACGAATAGTAATTCTAGTGATGACAATGTACAATAAATAATATGCCGAAAGAACCTACGTTTTGATGCAGTTTCCTAGGCATATGCGTATAGTGGATTTCGAGTTCGAAGCAATTAGTGGTTTTGGGCAAATATTTTCGTATCGAATATGAAATATTTTCTCCAAGCTTTTCACTACTGCACCATGCCTAAATGAAAACACACTTGAACTCTCAAAGGTTGTTCCCAAGGTTCCACTTCTCCATATCTAAGTTCTGAGTAAGCGCCCGTGTTTGTCTTCTCTCTGTTTTCGTCCTTTTATCGCTTTTGACCGTGGTTCAAAACTTCATATCTAAGCTAAGTTAATGTTAATCTAGTTATATTTATGGACTGTGACCTCAAAAAATCCATTACCTACATGCATAATGACTGCAGTTTAATTTTCAAAATGTTACTGCAGTGTAGATATTAACATTCACGAATTTACAACAATATTAACATTCACACCACGCGCGCGCGTGCACCATCCCACTTGAAAGGGGCTTTCCTTTGAGAACGTGACTGCAATATTTGCACTTTTCCAAGTGTTGATCGCGGCAGGTCAGCCCCGTTGAGCTCGCTTCTTCCCGAGCACCGGTGCACTGCGGAGAAGCAACACCCACGGAAGCGAGCTCCACGGGTATTGCTTCTCCGCAGTGCACTGATGCTCGGTAATGGCGCATTCACACTGGCGGTTGAGCTGCGTTTGCGAAGCGGCTGGGGGTGCGGTTGGCGGTTTCTCGCCGATCACGCGTGATATTTTGAGACTTGCGTTTGGCAACCCTGTTTCACAATCCAAAATCCAGTTTAATCTACGATCCCAAGCCAAAATTTAGCTATTTTGGCGCTGAAGATATTTCTTCAGGCTGTTCGCACACATCACAAGCTCAAACAGCAAAAAAAAAAAAAAAGAGACATGGAACGCAATATTTTTTGGCGATTCCCTCAACTTCGCCCACAAGCAAAGCCCAGCTAGGCGCGCCTTGCTGACTTGGAAGAGGATGCCCTCCGACGCTTTCTTCGAAGTGGACCGTTCCCGCATGAATAGCTGACCTGGTTTTCGGGATAGAAGGCCAGTTTTCTCCATTCCGTCGTTCGCTTTTATCATTTTCCGAGTAATGAGCGGCAATGGTGGACCGTGGTGCGGGGAAAGTGTTCGGTGCTAGCCGGTCGTGGCTTCGTTGGTGGCGGATTCTCCTCTCGTCACTCGCACATCGATCGAGTGCACCGTTTCTTTTTTCTTTTTTTATTACCTGTGCATCGTCTGGTGCGTACACTTTTTTTCTGGAATAAGTTCTCTTTATTCCTTTTGGTACTAGAAAAGTTACAGGTCGAGCTAGCGACGGTGCCCTGTCAGGTCCGCGGTAGTGTGTTGGCTACGCAATTAGGCTCACGACACCTCTATCGGCCTTCCTGTCGTTCACGCACGGTGCCGTAAACTCTCAGTTGTTCACGCGACTGACTTAGTGGGTACAAAAGCTGTAATTTTGGTCGATCGAGGACGGATTCTACGGGCAAAGATTAACAAGGCAGCGCAGCGACGAGCTTTGGCATCCTGAATAATAAACGAGCTAGCTTACTCGAACCAAACCACCGGACTGAAGCCCGTTAAGAATACAAGTCGATTATTTTCGCGGCGGATTCAAGTGATAAGCGTGATCACCACGTTTCTTCGTTGATTTGTCTGTTGCAACGTTAGGACTACAGCGACAAATGCCACCGACGTCACGTCAGCGTTGTGTTGCGATTGGTTACCGTTTCGCGGTTCGCGAAAGCGGTTGGGAAAAATCGGTCTCGAAGTGGTTGGCGGAAATGCGCCCTAACCGCTCGATCCCAGCCACTTTGCGGTTAAGAGTGCGCGGATCCGCTTCGCGGCTGCGGATCCACATCTATTGACAGTGTGAACGCGCCATACGAAGCGCGCTCAACGGGGCTAACCCGCAGCTGTCAGCAATTCAAAAAGTACGAATATCACAGTTCATCTCGAAGCGAATATAAAATAGCGTATTATTCGAAGCCACTATTCGAAAACTCGAATATTCGTGCAACAGTTTTTTTCTCATTCTTTCTGATATCTTTGTTCGCGCTTTTGGTGCGTGTCGCGATGCGGATTTTATTACGAGCGCATATTTTTGGCGTTGCAAGCAGCGGGCCGCGGGGCCGCGAATCACAGGAAAGACCGCGGCTATCCGCGGACCGTCCGGAACACCTCCGCGGGCCGGGATTTGGAGAGCCCTGGTCTAAACAATTGAACTCGTACGCGAGTGCAGAAAGAGGGTGTAGACAGACAGCGACCTCGGCCACATTCTTTCACCCTGAATGGTTTCCTTCCCCATTGTTGTAAGCGATGAAAATTAAAACTCCCAGATTGTAAACAAGGGGCAAAAAAAGTTCAATAAGACACGCACTGCGGAGCTCCTGGGCCAAAACACAACACAATGACTGGTTAGAGAAATATATGTAATCTAATTTTTCTAACCTCACAAGAGAGCGCTTTGTCTAATCCTGTTGTTTTGTATTGGGGCTCGGTGTCTCTACGGTATGTTTCACCGCCATCGATGGCGTGGTTTGCAAGAAGAGCCACACTGCATAGCTATCTCAAAGTTTCGGAAAGGTGTGAACCGATTATAAAACGTCTCCCGCCAAGTGTACTGTAGGCTCTACCTTGACGGCTCTGGATCCCGGGAGGCTGCATAGACGACTCACGTTTCTAGCAACAACGTTAGCCCCAGCTTGAAGTGTAACTATAACCGGAGTGATTGCATTCGACGTCACAATACGCGGAGTGGACTGCGCCATCGTGAAGCACGGTTGACGTGGGCGTGCCACCGCGCTTACGCCGCCGTATATATCCGTGCGTGAACGACGCTTCCTTGGCGCGTTCGTTACTCTCTCAGTCGCTTCCCAAGCCCGCCCTCCGTCCCGCGTCGTCCACAAAATGCGTCCCAACCTGAAGATTTTAGCCGCCGCTGTCCATGTCCCTTTTTCGCGTTCCTTCGGGAAACCGGGCAGTCTGGAAGCCGCTGTTCGTCATTTGTTTTCTTTTCCCAGCCTTGGTGATTTGGAAGGCGTCGATCGTTACTCGCTTCTCCGTCCGCCCCCCTTCACTCAGCTGGACGTTAATTGTGGGAAAGCGTGCAGCGAACCAGCCGCCGCCTTGGAAACCTCACGCAGGAGCCTTCCCCGCTCGAGACGACGTTGGGCTTACCGAGGCTCATGCTAACGCGGAGAGTGCTGAACGCTCGCTCAAACTCTGGGAGGGAAGGCTGACGTGTGATTAGAGCTCCCCTGCCGTATATTTTGTTATATTTCACCTTTTTCGTTAACAAGATTGTGTAAATCTTTCCGTGATCTAGTTTCTGATGCGTTACCAAAGGGATGTCACTGCGTTAGTTACGTATATTGATTTTATAGTGGCCGTAACCAACTAACGCGGACGCGGTATTTCAGCTCAGGAAGCGAGTTTCAATGTGCATGACCTCAGCGATGTTCTTTTTTTTCTTTTTCGTACGTGGGATATTTAATTTTTTGTTGCCACGGCCATAGATTCCCGTCCTTTCAATCTTTTCCAGCAGGCTACGCGCAAAAATCGCAAAACAAGAATTATTGATAGCCGGTGTTCCCCTTTTCGCTACTCATTCCCCTGCACCCCCGTCCCCCCCCCCCCCCCCCCCCCAAAAAAAAAAAAAGACACTTCCATACTTTTATAAGGTGAAACAACTTTACTATATAGCTCACTGTCTTGGTCCCGCGTATGCACGTTTCGGTCCTCGAATTTCGAATCCCTCGCAGAAGGATTTCGAAGTTTTGAATCCCTCGCAGCACTTACTATAGTTAGTGCTGCGAGGGATTCGAGCCACGCGTTAAACCGCGTTGCGTCATTCGGGAATAGACGTCAATCATCTAATTGTATTAAAGAAGAAAAAGACACGCTTACTTATTCCCGCATAAATGTTGCCATTTCCTAGTGTTCTTTTACTCGTTCCGTCTCTTAGAAAACATATATCTTATATCGCATAAATCAACCAGTTGACGTTTCTCGTTATTTGTAATTTCTTCCTGCCCTTTCGAGCCTTATTGCTTCTTGCTTCGTAGAAATACCGAAGATTTGTCAAGCCACCTAAAGCAGCCTTTTCCCCCGGTATTCTCTTAAGCCCGGCTGTCGTATAGTGCAGATACGTCGTGCAAAAGAACAGACTGCACACACTGTATGAGGTTTTTCTTGTACGACGATACATCGCATGGTCACGCAAAACCTGTCTGCAAACATGCTTGATGCACACAAATGTACGAAGCATTTCGAAGATGCCCGACGCGTGTCCGCACATGCCTCTGTCATCGCGTCTGCAATGAACACCGTGTCTTTCGTGCGAGCAGCGTAACCGCGGCTTTAGATGACGATGAAAAAAAAAGACGTTCAACAAAATAATATGGACTAATGAGCAAAACGTAGAGGCCCGAGCCACCTTGCGGTGGTTAATCACAATGGACCAAACAAATACCCAATTCACACGATCGTAACGCTACCTTTTGCTAAAGGACCTTTATCCTCTGTGGTCGATCAATTCACGATTGCCGATTGCAAAGGGACTTATGTTAAAGGTACCTTTAGGCTGGCCGTGTGAATGGGGTATAGAATACTGAATATGGAAAAGCATGGTATAGCGCTTGAGACAAGGACAAAGGTGGAGACTGCACAACACGGGGCGCTCGCTCAAAGTCAGTCTCCTTCACCTCTGTCCTTGTCTTTAGCGCTGCTGTGGTTTTGAATATCCGGCAACCAACTCGCCTAAGAATCTGCGCTGATAATACCGAATCTCCGCGTTTATATCGGGCAGCATCACCCAGAATGGACAGCACCTATTCTGAGTGGTGTGCTGCGTTTACGAGGCACTTTATTTACTCGCCGACGTAGCACATTCATGTCGTGGACTGTTTTTATCGTACAGTGGGCTGCCTCAGCCTTTGCAAACATATGCGGAAGGCGCTATTGCGTGAGCGTGATGTTTAGTGGCTTTCGACGGCCGCGAGTGGTAGCGCGTCGTTTCTTGACATTACGTCGAGCACAGGTCCACTCTACAGTCTCAGATACCGTGTAATGTCTGTTTCGCCCCCTACAGAAGGTGTGGCTAACATGTTCCGAAATCCCTTTTCCCTCTCAACACGACCCGCGATGCACTGAAAACAGCAGGTTAAAAGTCGCACTTCACTGGCCAAATTCACCTGCTACAGCGACCACGTTAAGTCATCACTTTGAAAGGAGCGCTAGACCTCTCGCCGTCGTAACATTTCTACTATCGTTACGGATAACTTGCTGCGGCTGTAAAAGGTAAAAGGGCACGTGCATAAAGACCGACTAAAGCGGCGCACGTGCACTCCTCCTCTCGTCGAAAATGTCGCAGGAAGTGGTCCACGGGTATACCAATTTTATATTATACGTATGGGCAACTTTCTGTGGCTATGCAGTCCAAGCTACGGGTGCACGGAGGTTCGAAAATTCTGTGCGCTGATTAAAGCTCTGCAAAAACACTCTTTATTTCTTCTTAAATGCCACAGAAAGTTTTCCACAAGCATAGTAGCTTGACTCTAGACATTGCATGACTGCGCCTGATCTTATGGAAGATGTAAAACCCCACGCTCTCGACTTTCAATTTTAAAATATTCAGAAGCATTAATGTACGCCGACGATACGGCACTGATTTTTGTTGGGGATACGTTAGGCGAATTGCAGGATAAAATCAATGAGGAATTGACTAGGGTACTGTCATGGTTCACGAGCAATCAACTTACAATCAACCTAAATAAATCTAAGTATACAGTGTTTCATTCCAAGAAAAAGGTGATTAATTACGACTGAGATAGTTATAAAATTAGATAATACGGAATTACAACATGTTACTTGTTATAAATATTTAGGTGTTCTGTTTGACTCTGATATGCACTGGAAAAGCCAAATTAAGCACATGTGTTCGAAAATTGCATATGGTTGTTATACATTATTAAAGGCACGCGAATGTTTTGATTTATTTATTTTGCGCATACTCTATTTTGCATTCGTCCACAGTCAGCTGGTCTATTGTATTGAATCATGGGGTAATACTTACTCTACCTACTTAGATCCGGTAACTCGCTTACAAAAACGAGCGATACGATTTATAACATTTTCAAGAAACACTAACCCTAGTAGACCTCTTTTCCAATCGCTAAACGTGTTGCCATTCAGTTGTATTTACAAATTAAAAATAGCTCAAACAGTTCGTAAAATCATAGAGTCTAATGAACCCCTTTCTTTGAATTTATTTCGAACTCCCAGGAGACAAACAAGGGCTGCAGCGAATTATATGTTTAATTTACCGCCATGCCATAATGCATATGGAAAAAGGCTAATTGAATTTTATGGTGCTTTAGTTTGGAATGAAATACCTAGCATTATAAAGTTGGAAAACAACTTTCTGCCCTCTTTAAAAAGATTCTTTCGTGATTATGAAATGGAGTTAGGCTAATTACTTCCTAGAACGTGATTTCTTTTGTTGTTGTTGTTTTTTTTGCGCATTGTATGAGTATATTGTATTCAGCCGCTTTTTGTACCTAAATAACGATTGGACCCCGTACTAGCCTTAACGGCTATGGGTCCAAACAGTTTTTGTGTATATTGAAAACAAGTTTGAAAATAAAGCATTGAAAGCATTGAAAGAAACCTATCTTGTGAGATATATCAAATGCTTTACTAGAGAGAATACGTTCTGCTCATTCGCATTAGACAGCGCGCCTACTGCACCGAATCCTCCCCTAGCGGTGGGGGCACTCCGCGTCCGAGAGAACGCATGCGCATCGCGCTTTCCCGCGGCACCGAGGGAGAGTGGTTGCCGCCGGCGCACCAAGATACCGGACACGCCACGACCGCAGAGACGGCTTGTTGTAGAACCAGATTGAGCAACCTTAAAAGAACAACTGTTTATGAAAAGTACAAGCCGAAGGTTACACTGCGACAAAGACAATTTCAAGCAGAAGACGCGATAGCTGCGTCTCAAGGGACCCAACGTAAAGAGGCCGATCCACACCCCGATCACACAGAGATCCCACGTTCTCTCTCCTTGGTCATGAACAATGCAACGCCGACCACCTAGCCTAAACAAACTCTCAGAAAAGCTCCGTGCCCCTGGGTCGAGTTTCTAAACTCCGTCGGCCCTCGCCCCGTCTCAGGGGATCTGTGAGTGCGGAGAGAGGCTGGCAGGACAGTCGACCGAGGAACACGTGAAACTCTTGTCTTCTACACGGCTGTCTCGGCTGTCTAGACGACTGTCCACGACGACAGATGGCGCCAGCCACCCTTCCTAACTCAAAGGGAAAAACCACGAGGCTGCGCGAGTTAAGCCGTTCCAACTACGCAAAGTTTGGTGCCATGACCATTGGAATTTTTCGGAGTGAAATGTATTCCCCTTGTGAAGTATCTGTATATATAAATCATCAAACATCCGTCTCAATATTTTAGTTTTCGTTCCATGCGACGATGTCGACCTTGGGAGCGTACCTTCTAATTAGATTAGAGGACAACGACTTGGCCGACCCACTTGTCTAGAAATGTTGCGACGCGATGTAATGGGATTATTTCTGAGTCCAATGTCTCGCCGCTTTCAGGGCTTTCAGCGCACTTCAGTGGGTTCGTCTGGTGTCCTCTTCACCCCTCGACCAAGGATCAAAGAAAATGAGATAAACACGACACTGGATTGCGAGGGCAGACCAAGTGGGACCGGCTGCGCCATTGGGAGACCATGTTTCGGGTTGATGCTTACCTTTCCTTGAGTAATAAAAAAAAAAAGAAATAGGACAATACCAGTGTTTTAGTGCCATAAATACTGCGAGTCGGTTTGTCGGAATTTTTTTCCAAATTATTTTATTTTCTGGAAACGAAAACGTCGGTTAGGTAGCTGTAACTTGGCAATATATTTATAATATGGCAATTAACCTTCGAAGGTTTACAAGTTCACTTAGAGCAAACTTATATGAATGACCGGTCTGTGAGCATCGGGCTCACAGACCGGGTTATCGTATAAGTTTCGTCAGTGGGATAACGTTCAGGAACGAGGTCTCGTTTTAGCTCGTGAGGCGCGAGCTCGTGCTTCACTGAAAGCACTCACAACGGAAATTCGGAGAAACGTTCATTGCCGTAAAAGAAGATAAACTGCCGTTGAAATCGCCCCCCCCCTCCCCCCTCAAATGGGGCATCTGCCGTCCCCGCACCCAGAGTATACCATCTCTTCCCGGAAAATTCGCAAATCTAAGAACCGATGGTCGGCAGTCACGTCAAACACACACCCCCCTCCCGAAAGCGCTAACACACCTCTCCGCAAGCTGGCGCTTGCAGCCGCCCAAATATCCCGGATCGCTTCCCGCGTCTCTCCCGCCCACGCAGCTTGTTAGCGGGACCAGAATAGCAACGCTGGCCCCGGCTCATCAGTGCCTACGAAAATGAAACCATCTGCCCGAAAGCAAACACGACCAAAATCGAGGTGCTTGTACGTCAGGGCTGGGAAGTGCAGACCTTGAGCAGGCTAAAACCACGCAGCACCAGCACACCTCTATATGGGTCCAGGAAGGGCCCTTCTTACTGTGCCTCCCTCCTCAGCCAGGTCCATGAGGATATATCTACACGGACGAATTAGCCTTCGCCAGGAAATATATAGCTTCTGCGCGTTTCACCCAAAGTGACTACTTTCTCGGGCTCTACAGCCTGCCTGCCTCCGTCCAGACCCTCATTTTTCTTTTTCTGCTCTTTTTACTTTATCTTCGTCCTTCATCTATTCCGAGAGGAAGCGATGCACTTCCGGAATTAGGCTCCGCGGACCGTTGTCCCAGCCCCCGCGCCAGATGCACCGTTCACTCGCAAGAGAAAGAAAAAAAAGTCCAATCTAAAGAAGCGCCCAAGGAGGACTAACGCGGAGAAAGCCATACACCACGAAAGACCGAGGGGAGAGAACGCTAGGCCTAAATGACTGCATAAAATATGGCGGAATCGGGGAACGCCGATGGGAACGCGTTCGTTCTGTCTTGCGGCGGTCGGTGCCAGCCTTGCTTTCGTGACAGGCTTCGAGCTGTAGTGAGTCACACGCTCCCGCCTCGACACAGACAAGTCATACGACGACCGGGGGAGGGCGACGAAGTCGGGGGATGGGGGAAGGCATTGCCGCTACGACGCGACAGGACAGCTCTGTGGACGGGCCGCTGGGTTTGATGGAAGAGTCGACGCGCGTCCAAAACTCGGAGCCGTAAAAATTAATGGGCTCCGCCAAGGGGACGGACGTTTCTCTTTGGATGGGCGGTGCCGCCCAGCCTAGGGCGACTTGTGCTGCATGTATGTGTGAATGGCGGCGTGGTGTGTAGCCCTCATGTAAGATCGGAATGTGGCGGCGGCCGGGTCATCTCGTTGGGGAGGGTGCACAGACCGCGCGCTTTGGGTTTCGAGAACTCGCTCCATGGAGCGTGACCGCGGAGGAGCATGAGGTTTTTGTCGTCGCGGCGGTCGTCGGATGTTCTGCAGATCGTGGCATTCTGCTATGTGTGCAGGACGCTTGCTTTTTGGGGGATGCCGCCTTTCGTGGATATAACGGGTGAAACAAGGAGACGGCAGGCTCTTTAAAGGGCAGCTCCGCCGTCAATTTGAGCGTTTTTATCGAAACATATTTTCGGAAAGGGTACTAAAAATGTAGCCTATAGCAGTGGTTAAATCATTAAAAAATTGTTTACATAATTTATAATCGTTAAAATACGCTGAAACCGATACCGAAACTAACTTGCCACTCGACTGGTCCGCCATTTTGACGTGACGTCACATATGGTATAAACACTCGCACGTGTGCAGTTTGAGCCAGGCCAGCCTGGCAGCAGGTCACTGTTTTGTGTTCGTGCCGCGGATAAAAATGGACTCATCAGGCTCGTCTGAATCGAGGAACGACGAGGATATGCCGCTAGATTTTGAGGACGATGACGATAACCCGTTCTCATACGATCCGTCGGCATCGCCTCCGAAGGAACCGCCAGCGGCGGCTGAATTCGTGATCCGCCGCCATGTGGACCTAGATGCCGCTTCCGAAGCGGAATGGTAAGGCAGCTTTTGTTGCTAGCATGCCGAGAAAAACTGATCGACGTTATGCCTCTTAATTGGAGGCACTTTTTGTTATATCTTGGGGTCTGACAATAGACGGTTTTAGTAGACCGTGTTTTCAAGCCACGCTTCCGTAGCGCGAGACCCTACGGCACAACACCAAATTCCTCCAGTCGCCATAACGCGCTCTTACATAACTGTATAAACCGATAACATAAGCAAAAAGCAGACAGTCGCTAGCACCAACAAGCTACAAAGCAAGCACCCTGACCAACATGTGACGTCACGGCAACGTCAGCGCCATCATGGCAGCCTCCGTGTGCCGCTCTTGCTCAGTGTTGCCAGTAGGGCGGCAGCAAGTGATTTGGGTGTGTACATGTAAATTTCGAAATTCATTTTCTTCTAGGAAAATTAATATTTTTCCGAGATATTTTGTACACATGCTCAGGAAGGGCATCCAAATACATGCTGAAAATTTTATAGAAATCGGTGACCATCAAAATTACGACGGAGATGCCCTTTAAATCGACCGGAAAATTCGGTTTCTTAACCTATCACGCTACGATTTTGTGCAGCGTTGCCCACAGATGGTGCATTTTTTTCGTAAAATTTGCAAAGAACGAATTTACCTGAGGAAAAAGCAAAGAAAGAAAAAGGCTTAGCTCCTATGGAAACGCAGCGACGCCACCGGTCTTCAAACAACACGGCGGCGTTTCGCACGGGAGACAAGAGATGGCGCAACGAACGCCGCCAACGAACGAGCATACGGCGCCGAGAGCCGGCACTTTAGCAGACGATCCTTTCGACTCAAAAGCGGCTCGCGTTCCGCAGGCGGCGACAGTCACAGAAACAAAAACAGGCGCGGTAACAACAAGGAACTGCAGTTCCTTGTCTGCTAAACGCGATGGCTCTCGGCGTCGTCTGCTCGTTCGTTGGCGGCAGTTGGCGTCGCGACCGCTTGCGCCATCTCTTGTCTCCCGTGTGAAACGGCGCCGTGTTGTTTGCAGACCGGTGGCGTCGATGCGTTTCCATAGGAGCTAAGCCTTTTTCTTTCTTTACTTTTTTCTCAGGTAAGTTCGTTCTTTGCAAATTTTACGAAAAAAATGCACCATCTGTGGGCAACGCTGCACAAAGTCGTAGCGCGATAGGTTAAGAAACCGAATTTTCCGGTCGATTTAAAGAGCCTGCCGTCTCCTTGTTTCACCCTGTAGAAAGGATGAGCGTGAACTGCGGGTGTTTTTGCACACAAGCAGTCCTTCGAAAACGAATAAGAGCGATTTATATATAATATTTTTTTCTGCTTTATCTTTAAGGATTGACTTCAGGTTATTCTGTCATGACAGTGAATGACAGTTAAAGGAATATAAGAACGTATTCATTCATCATTCATATTTAGAGTCCCACGAGCAGCGTGAGGCCTCCTTATTTATTGATACGTTTGCCCCTACTAGTGTCCCACAATCAGCCTGATGCCTCCTTAGTGGTGTACCATTTAAATTTAGTGGCTTTTATTTAGGACTGGGCGTCGATTAAACATTTTAACCAGATTAATCGCCACCCTTTAATCGATTAAGTAGTCGATTAATCGGTTTCGTTCGTTTTCATGCATAATATTTTTAGAACGTCGAATTCTCTCCCTCCTTTTTTCTTTTTTTCTTTTGGCTATGTGGTAAACGGCGCAGTTTAAAACTTCGATTATGAATCAACCTTAATGTGTAGTTGAGAACAGTTTAAAAACCCTCAAACTCACAGATTCTTACCTCAGCCGCACGAGGTCAATGGGTTCCTTGATATTCTCCGTCAAGAGTGACCCCCTTTGATTGTTCACAATAATCTCTGCGGCGCTAAACGAACACTCGCACGACGTCGAAGTGGCCTGGGTACCTGTAAAGTTCCGCACTTGTCTGAAGTTACAAATTTCGCACCTATAGTTTTGTATAGGTTAAAATTTCACGAAAGTTTGTCCTTCTAAGCAGGCATACCCGTCCATGTCTGCGTAGTAAAAACGTTATTAATTGTAACTTTTTTGTGTGTGTGTGTGGGGGGGGGGTCGTTAAATTTTTACCGATTAACCGGTTAAAAAGTTTATCGCGATTAAAGCATTAATCGATTAATCGGTTGGTGAATCACCAGGCACTACTTTTATTCGCTTACATTTGTGTCATTGAAACTGCTTCGTATCTGGGATCTCATTTTAGGAATGTTTAATTTCTCAGCTGCCGTCGTAAAATTGCCGCGATAGCTGGTACTATTTAATATTTCTCATTATATTCGCATAGATGAGAACATTATAAGTAACTACATTTTATGATAAGTTGGCCACGCGTGTAAAGTCATATTTTGGGATTAGAGTCACTCTCGTCTCAGTTTGGTAGCATTCACATTCATTCTAAAATTTAAACTCCCAACAACAGGGCTTTTTGCGTCGCATTAAGCAGAAGTCTCGATTCATAGCGATTGAAAACTCGTGACAAAGTGCCAAGTCATCTATAACGGCATTATGGGCTTCTGCACGGCTCTAGAAGCCGCTGTGTCGCCGTGTCAGGACATTTTTGATCCAATAGTCAGCGTCTCGTGGGAAAGACTTAAAGAATAAAAATAATTTCAGTGGCCTCTGACAAAACAGACCATTTTTAAATGGGCGCGCGATCTGTAGTATAGGGAGTATTCATTGCCGGGCAGAGTTGTACGCGCGACTGCTGACCGCATCTTGACGGCGAGCTTCCATAGTTCTTTCGCAACGAGCATTCCGCACCATCGAGATGGCCGCGGTCTCAGCAGCCTATTAATGTGAGCTCGTTCTAAGCACGCGCTCTTAACATAGCCCTCAAATATGGCGTCCAGTGAATACCCCTTATAGTGGCAGTTATCCGAGTTGGCCATTGTTTGGGCATCTACTCTCAGCATTTGATTGGACACGAGGGATGTGTCAGCATTCGGCGAGGACTGGTGTCCAATCAAACGCTTCGTGCTCAAGAAATGGCGGCTACCAATTTTGTTTGATAGAGTTTTGAAGCAGGGTCTGCTCTAGAATTTTAGAGAAAGACGAGTCTCGAGAGTGCCTGGAATACGGAAGAGTGCTCGTGGCTACTTTATTTCCTTATCTTAATATTTTACCTTCTAGTTTTACTTTTGGGGAAAAAAAAGGGGGAGGGGTTCGGACGGGAACAGGGGGGTGGGGGTTACCGCTGAGAAGACCGGTCGGCTTATAGCGGCGCGTGATGATGGATCAGCCATCGTCGTAAAAGCGTGCTCATGGCTGGCTGAGCTTCCCTATATCAAGACGAATTTTTTACGAGTCAGGAGTTTCGGGTTTTTGTTTTTTGCCCTTATTTCTTCTGGCGGTGTAGCTAACTATTCAAAACAGAACCCATTTTTGCTCAGACATTGCAATCCTGAAGCGTGGGTACGGGTAGGACAACCACATGCACGAAACTTTTTCTGACATGTAGCACATGCATGAGTTGTGTTTGGAGCGTCATGTTTGTGTCCGTCTTGCCCTTCCCCCGTACGCTCCAGGGTTACAATGCCTGTACTAAACCAGCTCACCCGTATATTCGCTTTGACTTCAGACATCATTGTTTATGTATAAAAAAAAATAAAGCTTAGAAAGATAAACAGGTGACTGCAAGGAGAAGACAGCGTGAGATACGCAAAACGGAACAAGCAAATTGACTGCACACATAGTAAATACACATACATACTACCGATTTTGTCACCGGCTATTCTTCTCAATTTTTGTTTCTGCCATAGACCTCTCGCAAAATCGAAGCGATCCTAACGGCGTAGTGCCTGGCAGAGCACCTTGGGAACCTTTTGGAGACCGTTTCGGTTTCGATTTGCCAACCTCAATTCACGACATTCCGTAACGACCGAGTGCAACGCGTGCATTTTTAGATATGTGACTTTCCTTAAATGTATGACGTAGCCTACCAATACGGACAGAATGCTCGGGCATGTTTTGGGGGCTTCCGACGTACCAGAGTTTGTGCGCGAAAACAAAGGAAGAAGAAAAAGTGTACTGGATCGGTCATCCTGTTCGATCGTCTCAATGTCCTAGGCTTCTTAAATGATCCATGGCTCGGGAGGGTCATGCTGCACTCTGATGTGGTTGCCAGGCCGCCAGAAAGTTATGGGACGCGGCAGGACTTACTCCCAGTCCTCGCTAACTCTAGGCGGGTCCTTACAGCAGCTGGATGTCCGTGTTTCAGCGGGAGCCCTCGCCAAGATGAATGGGTGCAATGCGAGCGAGTGCTGACTTTAGTTTCATGCAGTGGTGAGATCTCACCACTGCAGGAAAATAAAGTCAGCACTCATTCACGCATTGCACCCATTCATATTCGTTGAAACACGGACCTCCAGCGGCCGTGAGGATCACTTCCTCGTCAACGGGGCAATTGAAATCGAAACCGTGTCACCCCTCTCCATGGCCAAATAGGTCCCATAATGCAACGCGCGCAGTGTTGCATGCAGGGATTTTTGGAAGTGGTCAATTGTCGTCTAGTAAATAACTCGAGGGAGATGAAACGAATAGCCGGCTTCTGTGCGAAATTTGCTTAAACACTCTAATTGGCCCAGCCCATAAGCGCGATAACATCACAAAAGCAAACAAAAACAACAACAAAACAAATAGATCGTGAAACAATAATTTAGGTTCTGCAATTTTAAACTTGTCTTTTGCCGAGCGCAGATTCTGCTCTGCGACCCCGAGGAACACTCAGGAAATTACGAGACGTCTGCATTTCGGCGCCGAGCTGCGGCGCTGTTGTCCCGGCGAAGAACACAGGGTTCCTAATTGAGAGAGAGTATGCGCGCGCGCTGCGGGGAATCGAATTTTTTGCCCGCTCCCGTCCCTATTCGTGCGGGCACTTTACTCTTGATCGATACTTTTGGGTAGTATACATTGTTCCATTAACGTGAAACTGTGGTCTTGCCAAGGCAATTGCGCTGGAAGAAGCAACGAAGTTTCGGGGAGAGCAATCTCCGGAGCGATTCGCGCTGTAATCAATGAAATGGGGCTTTCTTGTTTATTTTTAGGCGTTTTTGGGGGGATATAAATATGCAGGCAGTGTAGTGTTTGGTGCATTTATACGGAATGCGCATCTGCACGGCCTCCGCGCACATTTTTGCCGAGCGGCATCGTAAATGTGAACCTCGTTGTTTATAGAAATCGTTCGTTCATTAATGTGGCACGATTCTGGGAGCAATAGCTTTCCTCTCCGCAGGAGAAAAACAAACAAATATAAGCATTTAACTGTTGATCGTTTTTTTTTTGGCAGTCTTAAAGATCATAAAAGGGTGAAGGGTGCGCAAAGTACTATTCCGCACGTTGTTAGCCGTAACACAAGAACGACGGTAACTCTGAACTTCCAGTTCCACTCAACAGCGACCGTAAAACTCACCAAGATGCGAGGCTGCAGTCCCAATTTTAAAGAGCCCTTTCCACCCCATCGGCCCCTTGCAGTGTTTCGGGGACCAGTTATATCTATTCAGTGTTGGCAGTACAATCTGGCAATCGCTCACGCTTTACAACTAACAAAGGCCCAGGCATAGAACAGTTGCGCTAGGCAACGTTCGACGTCACATGTATGGGCTTTGATCGTACTGCGATTATCTTACCCTCTCAAAGCAGGAGAGTATTATACTCAGTTTCATCTTAAAGGGACACTGACAGGGTATTTATGGTTGTCATGGTTTTATTTCTGCGTGACATATGAGAGCTCAACTACCCAGAACACAATTTGCGGCTCAAAATTCGTTTTCTTTCCACCCGAAAGCCGCCGGTCGAGAACTGGTCGGTTTGAGTCGCGCTCACTCTCTCTTTCCGTGGTCACGTGCCGTTTTCTACGGTTTAGACTCAACCACCAAAGATAATCATCAAAGCCGTGGGTCATCGAAGGCACACACTCTATACTAAAAATAGACAAAAAAATAGGATACCCATATTTTGTGGCTTCTAAAAAACTGCAAATACGTTGATTGAAAAAAAAAAAAATAGGTTTCACAGCCTCATGACTTTCGGTAACTCTCTCCTCCCGTATATTTCGTCCTCCTCCCCAGCCGAGTATCGGTTTCGGTTTGAAGCATCTGCGTATTTTAACTTTGCTAAAATATACGTGACGCTGTAGCAAAATATTGATTGGATAGTCTTCTGACACCATAATAAATCGCCTGGAAAACAATTTAGAAAAAAATTATAGGGTGTCAGTGTTCCTTTAAGTCCGACCGCAGCGGACGCAACGAACTAATGGGACCAATCAAATGGCGTCAAGAGCAGAACACCATTGTGTTGTCTGTACGTGTTCTATCATCGCTGGAGCAAGAATGTGCAGCTCAGTGGCTTGCGGTTTTCACACTGTTTGATTGGCCTTATTATCTCGTAGCGTCGGCTGCATCCGCACTTAAAGTGAAAGGAAGTAGGCATTCCACACTGCTAAAATGTTAGACACAGTGATGGCTGGGAGTGTGAACTCTTACTTCCAAAAGCTGCCTCCATCGCATAATCCAGCACGCAGCAGCAGCAGCAGCTTCAAAAGCTTTGACCTACGACCGTAACCTTTAACCGTTCTCCTATCTACACTTTAAAAAAGAAGCTAGTAGTATTTATTATAGGTAAATTCTAGTAAATGCTTGTCACATATGAGATGCCTTGTAACTGTAGGGCAACGGTCAAGCCAGTAACGGTTACTAGGCAAGATTCTAGTGACGGTTACTAACCGACCTAGTATCTTTCACTACATTTAGCTAGTAAATCGTACTAACTCTCACAAGATCTAGTAACCGCTACCCGTACCCAAATGGTGCAAGTTAACGACAAATTAAAAGAAATAGCAAAAAAGCATTATCGCTGGGATATATCTTTTTTTTTCTCTCTCTCACGCTGCTTACATGCACATTTGCACAAATATTATACATTTAACACAGAAAAATAATTAGAACATAGGTGACACACACGCACAACACACGCGACGAGATGCTAACCCAAACGCTGCCCTCGATGGCTACCTAGGCGTCTTTTATACTGATCCTTTGAAAGAAGATGGTTGGTCAGTAATCACTTCGTTCGTTAACGATGTTACATACATGGTGCTGCTTTCGCACCAATACTGTTCTCCAATATTGTTGCTAAACGTTCCAAGCAATGTATCTCTTACAACGAAGTAACGGTACGTACAGTAATTATTTGTGACAGTCTATAAAAGAGCGTCCCCATAAGTTCCCAGCATCCATGTTCTCGCTTCCCCGCAAAGCAGCTGCAGTTACTACCTGTCAGACGTGTAATGTAGTAAATAGCTAGTAAAAGGCAGTAACGGTCAGAAAAAGCTAGCAACTGCGGCACTTACTAACCTTTTACTACCTGTCGCGCGTTTCTTGTAGTCAATAGTGAGTAAAATGGTGGTAAAAGTCAGAAAAAGGTAGTAACTGCTGCACTTACTAACCTTTTACTACTTACCGCGCGTTTGAGGTAGTAAGTAGTTAGTAAGAAGGTAGTAACGGTCAGAAAAAGTCAGTAACTTCTGCACTTACTAACCTTTTACTACCTATCGCGCGTTTGAGGTAGTAAATAGTTAGTAAAAAGTTAGTAACGGTCAGAAAACGGTATAGTAACTGCTGAGGTTACTAGCTTTTTACTAGCTTTTCTTAAGAGTGTACGCGTACGTGCCACCGAAACCAGCGTGGCGGTAAAATTTTGCGGCCAATCTTCCCACATGGAGACAGGCACCAACGGTAATATTTTTGATATAGCGGAATATGCACAATTTACTGCAAGGTTTCTTTCTAAAGAAAGCTACACCTATACTTCGTCTCACCCTACGATGGACTAAAGGCAAAAGCTACGGACCGCCAGATCCAATCACGAGCCACTTAGAAATGGTGCGGTATTTAGCTTCGATGCACGTATCGGTGCCCGCGTCTTGGATCACTGATGAGGGGACGGGTGGACAGTGGTTCAAATCGAAGAGCACTGAGTGACTCTACAATTTTACATCGCAAAGAAAGCCATGACGTATAGGCTCTTTGCAGCGTCGAAGCTATGAAATAAAGCGGCGCTTTTGAATTCAAGCATTATTCGTCCACCCCTAATCAATGTTAAGCGTGTCATAGTATAGCGTGGTACATGAATGGACCTGGCGGCCCGTGGCTTTGGCCTTTAGTCCATCGTAGGATGAGACGAAGTATAGCTACAATGGGCCAAAAGGGATTTCATTGGCCCTTTTGTTTGTAATCAAACTTGACGAAGCCACGCGCAAACTTTCATCCTGGCCAAATATTGGTTGTTTGAAGAATAATCGTAGTCTTAATCTCGCAAATGCGACAAGAACAGCTGTCAAACACAGGATCGAAACGAAGCGCTGGGAGGATATGTTCAGACATGCGCCACAGTATACTTCAATCTGCATTTCAATATTGCTTTTTATAACCAAAGTGGAGGTCACTACACCGTCTTTTAGTTATACCTTCTCTGTTTCCGGTCCTGTCGAGGTTGCAATCACACAATCACAAGAAACCACCTTCTTCTCACATTATCGAGCAGGTTGTTCCCAGCCGCAAGTACCGAAACAAGTAACCGCAATCAAGTCCATTGAGCCACATCCTTGTCATGAAGTCACAAGCATAACAAACGGGAAGGTACCGCTGTTGCCATCACTGCCGATAGAAAGACGACTTCAGAAACTCAGCGACATGTGATCAGATACAAGTTCCGCCAGAAGTTCCGCCTACATCACGCGCTCGTCGTCCTTCGACGTGCCTTGGCTGGGCGTGCTCCTGAGACCCCGAAGTATTACCGAACGTAAAAAGCTCGCGTTGGACGCGGAGCTTCTTTCACATTGTATCTGACCGTAGCAAAACCTCGTCATAAGAACAGCAACATCGCTACTGGGATGCTGCGCTGCGGAATCAGTTTCGGTCTCCCCGTCAACTCAGCACATTGCTCGATGTGCAAACTATAGCTTCTCCTCCACGCTCACTATAGTTTAGGCAAATACTTTACTAGGGTTTGGTTTAGGCTCCTTTCCCTCTCCTAAAGCGATCCTCCGAGGCTCGTGCAGACCCTTGAGGTGCTGATATCGAAGCTTTCATGTCTTGATTTTATGGCGCCTCGCTGATTCCTGGTGTAGAAAATAAGGCGCCAACGCTGAGATTTCGTTGCGTTGAGGCGGGGAGTCGAGTATGTGTTGAGCCATTCCTTCAGGACCTCCCTCCTCCACCCTCTCCTCCTCCCTCTGGTCTTCTGCTCTGCCTCCTGCTTGATATACGGCGTTGCTTTATTTTTCTTTTATTATTATTAGAGGGAAAGGGGGGGGGGTTGCCAAAGGGAGTTTGGTGTTCTCGCTTTTCGACTGTGACAAAGGGGCTGGTGGGAATGTTACACAAGCGTATGGCGGCGTCTCTCTTTCTGAAAGATCGTTGGGGGCTGCGGCTTTTTCGGGGAATATAATATTACGAGCGCCGGTTTTCTCGACTGAAAGCACGCGGAGGGAGAGCTGTACCGCGCGGTTAAGCACGTGCAAGTTGAAGTATGGCGGCTATTTATTTGACAACTTTGAAAAATTACACACTGCAGCTTTTTTGTTTGTTTGTTTGTGCCTCTTTATTTACTTTTGAAGAGCGACCCACTTTATATTTTACTGCAAGGTTTCCTTTAGTACGCGCCGCTCAAAATAGTTCAATATGTAATGAGGGCCGAATATGTTCCTCGCTTATTGTCTCGTCCGGTTGTGTGTTCGCGAGTACGCGCCGTTTATGTATAGTTATGTACACACGGGAACATTGTTCGCGTAAACAGTCAATCGATGGTTTTTGTGTTCCGTTTCTTAGAATTGAAGGGCTGTCATAAAAACTACTACTGTAGTAGAAAGTTTTCATTTAAGGCACCAACCGAAGTGGTAAAGCTTGGTGCTGGTCTGCACCACTTCAAAGTAAAATGAGAAAAAGCGCCAATGGCGTGTTCACGCTAGCAGTGCCGCGTAGCTGGTGTACATGCACACACATGCGCACCGTGCGTGTTTTTTTATTATTGGTGAATAAGTAAGGTGAGTGAGAGAAAAAAAAGAAGAAAAGAACACGAGAGACCGAAAGAGATAAGGAAAAAATTAGATTAACCATATTCCTTGCCACTAGCTGTGTCTAGGGATGCCGCGGAGCCACCATAGTTCGGGTTCGAAAGGTTCAAGATGTTGGAACCTCGCTAAGGTTTGAATTTGAAAAGTTCGGAACTTTAGAACGCCGCTGAGGTTCGAATTCTAATAATTAGAAAATTTCAAGTTTTCTGAAAGTTCGAGTTCGAAGATATCGAATTTGTTGACACAGAGTACGAAATATTCGAACATTTCGAATATCCCCCTCTCTTTTCCTACTCTTCCTCCCCCGTAAACCAGGCGAGACGTAAACATTCACTTGCGAAAACAACAGGGTTGTGACGTGCACGGAAAATTGTTAATATTTCTCCGAATACGCTGGTCGCCTAATCCCCCAAGCAATCGGCTCGTTGACTGGCTCGGCTTCGCCGTCGGCCGACGCCGAACGAACCGCCGAGTTCGGGGAATTGTGTTTCTATAAAGACGAATTCGCGAAGAGGAGGCTCGTCGCCATTTTCTCTAAACTGGGTTTCTCTATATAGGAATTCTATCAACAGGGCTCTCTAAACGGCGTTCGCTAAAACGAGCTTCGGTAAACGGATGCCTCCGAAATCGCCGTCCCACTCCAAGGGGCATATGCAACGCAGATTCCGCTACCCAGCCGCTTGCCGCTCGGTGGCTTATCTCAAAACGACGGCGACTTGACGGTGACGCTCGCAATCACCCTGGAGGAATTCGTCGACTTTTCCGCGTGTCGAATTTCTCGCGAGGAGGTGCCACTTCCTTTCGAGTCTTGACCCCATCTGGCGCTGGCAAAGGGGAAAACGACCGACTGCAAGAAGATGCCGAAGCGGCGTCTGCGCACGAAGCACTCGCTGGCAGTCGGACATATTTCAAAGTTGCGACACGGCGAAGACGACGACGCGGTCGTGGGCATACGATGACTCCGCGAATCGGAATGCGCGTCGCAGGACGACGCCTGGCTTCTTTTAGCAGGACCGGGAATGCGCACCAGTGGCTCACACATGGGATGGTGCGACAGATGGGTTGCGGTGGCATCTCGCGTCTCGCATTTGTTGCAACGCTTATCCCGCCACAGATTAGAGAGTGGACAAAGTGAGCAATTATAAACAAGTTAACTGGCAGTTATTGTTTTCGAAGATTTTGCGAATCGTGTATTCCTTGGCTTTATCGTGCGTTGACTGCAATCTGACATAAAATGAAACGGAGTGTACACCAACACAGTGTTTCCAAGCGAGCCCGCTTTGCCCACACCAGGCGTGGGCACTGCGCATGCGCAGTACCGACAGCAGCGCTACCGCATTGGTGTGACGTCAGTGAGTTGAGTTGGTCTATGGTAGATGAGGCGTTACTGAATTACGTGGCATGTGACGTCATCGTCTCTTCACACTCTGCATGCCGCTGACCTGGAGGCTCGTCGCCGCTTTTCCCCGTTGGATATATACTTTTGAGCGCAACTGTGTGCTCCGCGAAAGTGCCGATGACCACTGTGAGAACCCACTTCCATTCAGACGAAATGGAAAGCATTTTTGAACGACGATTCGACGTTTAACTTGGGATTTCACAACTGTATTGTAGCAATAGTGAAAAACAGCGCAAAAAAGACGGGACACAAAACAGAAGACGGACACAGGACATACGCTGACTAACAAGTGAAGGTTTACTGGAACTTTTACGCGCGTGGAAGTTCCAGTAAACCTTCGGTGGTTAGTCCGCGTATGTCCTGTGTCCGTCTTCTATTTTGTGTCCCGTCTTTTTTGCGCTGTTTTTCACTACATTGTTCCACCAACCAGCCCAGCAAGCTACCCTCTTACAGTGTATTATAGTGTTCTGAGAGATGAACATGATACCGCGCGGCGTACGCTGAGTCTAAGATTGCAAACTCGAGCCCGATTTCTGAGTCCTAATCCGAAGTGCTCGACAACCGACATCAATCATGTTGTTGCCGACAGACATGTTAGCGAGAGAACAACAAAAACAGAGAAAGAGAACGAAAGAAAATGTGACCGTCTTATCTCGTGCACCACTCGACAACATTTCTAATGAGAAATCCTATACATCTCTCTTTCTTTTCTTATCCCGAAGTCATGTCAGTGAACCCTATCTTGGCGCGAAATGACATCTGATATGACAGAAACAAGATGTTGTTTAAGGGGAAAAAGAACAAAAAAACTAACTGTACATATTACGCTATTTTAATAGATTACGAATAACACGAAGTTAAGCGTACTCTATTCAGTAAGCTTCTTATTTCTTTGCCTTTTTTCTTCGGAATGTTAAAACAGTAGTATGGTACTCAGAATGCTGCAGATCGCAAGAAACTTGCTGCACGCTTGCAGGGCGCTGGGTCGTGTCCCAAATGGGGCACAATAACTTATACTCTTTAAAACAATATTTTGTATTGTTTCTGTCCTTTGTGTCATGTGCCTATCGTAAGTCCTGAACTACTTACTGACTCACCACTTTGAGGTGAGTCTGAGACAGTGACGGTCCCACACTAGGGAAGGGGAGGGGCGACGCCGTACTCAGGTCAGTGTTGTAGGAAACGGCGTTTTAAGAAACTGCGTTCCTAATATGCGTTCCTTTTAGGAGGAACGGAGGAACACTGTTGTTCCGTTTTGCGTCGGTGGAACTAAAACAAAAACTCGTTACATTAAAAAACAAAAAACAGCGTTATGTTTTTTGTTTTTTTTTAAGTTGAATTTTGTAGGCATTTTTGCTTCTTATTAGCGACTATTTCAACTTCTGGTTTCAAGGGATGGGGAAGTGTCCGAGAGAAAGTTGAAAGCGGAGGACTGGAACACATGTCATTGTGGCGGACTCGACACGTATAGTTCGATGTGAATATTTTCACTTTCTCGCTTTATTTCATTTACAAATTATCCAGAACGGTATTCCATGAAGATACGCAAAAGGAAAAGCTAATGTAACGACTCGTTCTACTCTTTAAAAAAAGAAATGTAACGCGAACGCTTTTTTTAATCATTAACCATTCCTTTTAGGATTGAAATTTTTTACCATTAATTACTTGTTTTAGGATTGGAAAGGAACGAGGAACGAGCCTTCGTCCCTGTTTTGGAGGAACGTGTGGAACACTGACTCAGGTCGTTCACCTCTCCTCCGTAACTTTTGTAGACACGAATGCAGCAGACATTCGCAGTGATATTTGACACGACACACATAGTAAGACGGCGCAGCGTGGCACGAACTGAAAAAAAAAGAAAGAAGTAAAACGGGAAAAAGTGAAGACCGCACAATGGGTTCATTGTTACGTCTTCGTATACAAAACATGGTGTAGCGTTTCGCGCGACCGTATTTTTATCAACAAATACTGAAGGCAGATTCCGACCCCATCAAAAGTTTCATTCTTGAGCACGGGGCTCGTGATCGGTTGTCCCTGGAGCCCTGGAGATTATATACATCGGACACTTCAGGAATTCACCGAGTTTATTTCATCTATTTTTCGTGACTTTTCTCCTGGCAAGATTGTATCTTGCGGCAGAAGGACTGAGTGAAAAGGAACAATGTAACCCCCCCCCCCCCCAAACCACAAAAAAAAAAAGAGGCGGGGAGAGAATAACGAAAGGAGAAGGTCGGCTTATGTTTTCTTTCTATATATAAAACGCGGCACAGATGTGCTCCGGTAATGAACTATTACATCTGTCTGATATTTTGACTTTTTGCGTCGTTGTTTCGTGGTGTATTCGTCGCATTACACACATCGATACATCCGCCCCGGCGCTTATTCAGTTTCTTTACATTGACCGTCGGTCTCATCTTTTGTGCATTGCAAAGTCGCAATTCTCTAGTCCCTTTATATTTTATTTTTCTCTAGGCAGAAAATGTTCTGATTACGTCTGACAGCTACAATTAGTCACCGGATTGTTCTCCCCCGATGTCGGCGGGACGCCGTCGGAGTCGGAACGAAACTACAAACAGCAGCGAAACAAGAAAATAAACATAAGAAGATCGAACCGGACAAATCGTTCGGGCGTCCGATCCCTGGTGCCTGACTGGGAGAGTGCACGCGAGAAAGCACTTCCAAAAAAGACCGGCCCCAAGTTTATTCTGGGCGGCTTCTCTTATCAGCTGCTTTGGTGCGCCCTCGCAGCGTGTTTGCCCCGCGCGGAGCATTAGTACCTTATTCGTCCGGACACGGGTTCGATACAGGGAGTGTGTAGGATGCCAGGCATTCCCATTTGCACACGCCTTGTCGTTTATCGGAAGAGCCACGCTAAGTAGCCGCAGGATCCTGAATCGAAAGCAAGGGGTGACACCGGCTTCGCATTCCAATCGTTCGGTGCTTTCCTCTATGGAACACCGTGGATATTCTATGTCTTTCGGGCGTCATCTCAATTCGTCTGAAGTGTCCATTTGACTGAAACGTCAATTTGACTGAAAGGATCATTTCGGCCAAGATGCTCAAATTCGGCTAAACTCTTAGTTTGGCTGCATCTTCAATTTGGCTAAATAGACAGTTTGACTGAATCTACAATTAGTCTAAACGCTCAGCTAGACTGAATCTTCCAGTTCGGCCGGACGCTTTAGTTCGGCTAAATTTTCAGTTTGGCTCGAAGTCTCAGTTTGGTTCCAGCATCTCGATTCGGCTGTGAGGTTTGACTTGAAAGTATGATTGGCTTAGGTGTACCAAATTTGCTTTGGTGACTGAACTATGTCTGCATCATGTTTCAGCACTTTGATTGCCAATCAAAACTTTCTGCTGTTAAAAAGGCGATCGTGGCACGTGATAGGCACATTGCCTGCCCCCAATTGCTATTTGTGTGTGCCTGTTGTATGTGTGTGTTTGTGTGTGTGTGTGTGTGTGTGTTCGTCACATTGAGCTGCTGTGCGCACACCACTCTGCTCCAAAATAAAATGGTTCAGTAGCCCTCTTTCGCTCTACGTTTGATGGTATTAACGTTTAGCCTGAACACGAAATAAATGTTTAGCCACGCCCGCTTGATTCTTTTGGTTCCTGCTCTGAACGTTGCCGAGGTCCGTCCGAAGATTCGAAATGATAGAGCTTGCTGAAAGCAACGTTCAGGAATAAAGCCTAGACATTGACCTGTGCCCTCAACCAAGAACTTTTGATCGGTTGACAGAGGTGCGTTGCGAAGAAATGTTGCGTCAGAGCGGCGAAGCGCCCCAACATATATACACACCAACGTTCACTGGAGCATAAACAGATCAGCTCGAAGGGTTGAGCTATTTTTACTCGTATATTTTTTTTTCCACCGACGACGATGACCTTCTGTCCGCAGCGACGCGTCAAACGTCCCCAACCGTCGCTCAGTTCTTTCGCGAGCGCTCGACCTGCCCCGAGCCAGTTGTTTCCGCTCAAGCGTGAGACTCCCGTGGACTTAAGCGCGGTCCCTTTTACTTTTTCTCTTCTTTTCCAATCGTCCGCTCGACACTCCATTGCTCCCACAAAACAACCGCGCATTGACGTGGAAGCTGACAGATACAACCCCTGTCGCTGCAGTTCACGGTAAGAAAGAAAAAAAAATAGTTCGTTGCCTTGTGTTGGATCAGTCAGTCCAATCTCCCGAAACCCTCCGTTCTCAGCTCAGCTCGATGCGTCGGAATCGTAGACACAACAACAAACATTCATCGCCGTACGTACGTACATGGAAGTCCGTCGTCTCAGGTTGGCGACGCGCAACTTTTGGACCCTTCTTTGTCACGCAGGACATGTAAGCGGTATTTTATTCGTGTCGTCGAAGGGACGGCGGGTTGCTCGGCGAGAGGTAATTTATACTGCCCCGTGAACCAGCTCATCATCATTTGGAGGCGAGCATACGTACCGTTCCGGTACGGCCTCCTTCTTGTTTTCTGTGTGTTTTTGTTTTTTGTCTTGCTTATTCTAAGTTAAGGTTTTCAGTCGGCGGTAGAGGGCTCCGGAAAATGGCGGTTCTTTCTCAAGAAAGCGTTTCGGCAGTCTCGCGTCGTCTCTCCTGAGAAGACACAGGACGGCACTTTTTGTTTTTATACATTTTTTAAAGAAGGGTTTTGACGTTGAACTGCCTCGATTCGCACATAAAGAAACGGCTCGTGAAAAAGTACGTGCCGGCGCCCTCGAAACGGTTCTTGACGACATATCAACCGTAATGGATCCGCGCTTTCGTTTTGGTCTCGGTTTGGGGAAACAAAAAGAAATAGACTGAAAGTCGAGTAGCGTCTTACTTCCTTTTCTCTCATTTTATCTTTAAAACAAAATTCAGCTACTATAGGTGCATTAAAATAAACACTGCTAAAATGGCTCCTAGCGTTCTGGGAAAATGATCGTTCAGTCGAAGGCCAGTGAGCGTTTCGCGTCTGCTTGGTGGCGCGTTCTAAGTCAGCGCATATGGTGCGCCTCTGGGTTGCTGCGGCTTCTGTTGCAATGCCCGACTTTCCGCGGTTGCCCCAGAAAGTAACAATAATAAAAAGAAAATGGCACGAATGACGTAATCCGAGAACGGAAGCCTATACAGCTGCGTGTCCCTTGACAATAAAAAATATGAGTCCGGGGCTTCTTTCTCAACGTCGTAACTTAGGGAGTTCACTCGCGAGACTGTCTCAGTGCCCTCATAGCTATATATATTTCGCAGTATTCCTTCTCTTTCTAAGCCGACTATACGTGTTCAGTAAAATATTACCTTTTGAGTTGTCTATCTTTACTCTTTTAGAGCGCAATTCTTAGGCGCACGTTTCCGGCTTGAGCGGCGTCGCCGTCGCCATCGGCGTCGGCGTAACCGCGCGATGCATTATGGGACGTTTCCCATAATGAAGTCACACGTAACGCCACGTGTGGCATCACGAGGGCCACGAGGAAAGAGGAGGGAATTTTTACCGCTAAATTTAGCGGCGAAATTCCCGCTAAATTTAGCGGCAAAATTCCCCGCTAAATTAAGCGGCAAAATTTCCCTGCTAAATTTAGCCCAATTTCGCGGAAAATGTTCTCTCTAAATTTAGCGGAAAAATTTCCTGCTAAGTTTAGCGGAAAACTTTCCCCTCTATATTTAGCGGGAAAAATTTCCTGCTAAATTTAGCGGAAAAATTTATCCGCTAAATTTAGCGGAAAAATTACCCGCTAAATTTGACAGAAAAAGTTATCCGCTAGATATAGCGGAAAAACTTCCCAGCTAAATATCGAAAAACTTTCCCCGCTAAATTTAGTGGGGAATTTCCACTCAATTGGGTGAGAAATGTAGCGAAAATTTCGCGATAATTGGGACTGGAGGAAAGCGAGGGGGAGGAGGGCATACTCCTCGTTTTCCTCCTCCTCATGAGCTGCGCTCTAATTCTGCATTACAGGGACAGGAGTTTCTCTTGCGTGCAGTCAACGTGGGGTCTAAGAGTTTCAAATACTTTCAAGATGAATTCGCCAACATATACACACGACAGAAATTATACGATGTTTGTCCAGAATGTATGACTGGCACCCCAGGCACATAACTAGGGGCTTTGCATTCCGGAACTGTTATGTTGGTTGCTCAACTGACAAGGTTTGAGGGAGGGCTGCTTACTTTTTTTCTATCACTGACAAAAACTTAAGAACTTAAACGCTGATAACTTCGCATCGTGTTCACGCGTCATGAGTCAAACTATACTCTAACAAAGCAGGCATCAAATTGCATTTTGCGTTTCCCTTCTTGCCTAACTTCATTTCCGCCATGAATTCAATCTACCGTTATCCAGTCGGCACTTTAAAGGGAACGCGGCATCGATAAAGAGCACGGCCGGCGAATACACATCACAAAGCGCAAAGCCCGAGACCCTCCCCGCCCTTGCAGAGGGTCATTGGCTAGGCCGTATGCAGGTCCCTTTAGTTCGCCCTTTAGTTCGCCTCGGATTCCGCGGGGTCACGCGATATATTATCCGCGCGCAGGATGCGGCAATTCCGAACGACGTGCGCGCGGCTCTTCTTTTTTACGGGCCGGCCGGATTGTGCTTGGGGTGCGCAAGACGCCGAGATGAGCGCTTCCTCTTCAAAGGATGGAACTCGTCTACGGCGGGCTCACTCGCCGCGTCTCGGAGCCGTCAGCTGGCGCCACGAGTTTAGCCCGCTTCTCGCGGTGGCACCGCTTTGGGTCAACACCGCGTGGAATAATCAAAGTCCACGCACTAGCATTTCGACGTCATCAGAGTGAGATCGAGCGAAGGCACCGATTGGATAGGAGTGCTGCGTCAGTGCTCGGCTGTGTCTCGTGTCAAATCAACGGCGTCGAGGGACGCTCGGCATCGGGCTCGGGTCCAATGGCTGAGTAGGCGCCATCTGACTGCGATGACGTTCTACGGAGGAAGAGTGGGGCTTGTTTGTCGTTTGGGTTCGAAGCTTGCGCGCAGATTCGAGGAACCGGCGGGCACGAGTGTATACCATGCGCCAACATAGAGCTGTTCAAAAATACGCGGCATCTAGCAGCTGTTCCAGCCTCTCTGAGTCCGCCATTGTTTGGGTACGCACTGTGAGCATGTGATTGACACGAGGGCTCCGTGAGCGTTCGGCGAAGATTCAATCACACGCCCCGTGCCCAGAAGTGGCGACCGACAATGTTTCCAAATGGGGGATATGGGACTTGACGCATTCTTCCAACAACTGTATGCAAAATGAAATAAAAAAGTATTAATAACAAAAATAGTTTTTGATGAGCTTAGTGAAATTTGAGTCTCGCTCCTGGCTCCTGGGGCTTGCATGAATAGAGCCTTGCACACCGCTGTCCCTTTTAAGGGAGAAGCCGAATCGAGATCGGAGAGTATTTTATTCAGTTCTAATTAAGCGCAGGCTAAGATTCTTCTGCATCTCGTGTCAAACAAAATAAAAACAGCACTGCTTTTTTTCTGCAGATTTTATTTGAAAGATTATAGTGTGCTCGAAGCTGTACGCGCTCGCCGGAGACCCAATAACCGTCACCCTTTCATCCTCTGGCTTCGCATTTTGTTTGTGGATCTAGGTGGCAACCTCATCACGTGGCGAGAGATAGACATCTGGTGCAACGAGCACGTGGCTCCTCACCGCATTGTCAGCTTAGGGACGAACGGACTGTAGCAAGCACTTATAAGTCGCACTGGACTTAGCGTAGTAATACTATATAATAGTAATAGGGTAGCCGTCTACACGTATAGCTATCAAATAGCGCAGGAGACGAATTGTCCCTTCGCGCACTAAACCGCGGAGCGAAAGATCATACGCTCTCACTAAACCCTCGCATCTCTCAAGCGCCCAGGACGCACACGAAAGCCGGCAATGTGTCATATTGACTCTGAGCCGGGCCCTTCCTGCGCGGCTGTCGAAAAATTAAGATGGACAACATAAATCGGAAGTCTAGTTCCGTTGCAAACACCCCGTTGGTGCCGGGTACCCTAAGCGCGTGTCGATGGCACGACGGAAGGTCGGTGTTCGCCCCTCTTGATTTAGGGGCGAGCAAGTGAGGACATTTCCGCCGTCCGCCGACAGGGGGAGAACCGCCGCGGTGGAGGGTAAGTGGAGGGCACAATGGCGACATGACGTCATAGCGAGTTGATTGGCGGGAGGGGCCGGACTCCATTACTCATGACAGAGTGGAGCTGTTCTACACACGCTGGAGAGCCTATCTCCCTTGAGCCCCAAGCTGACAGTGCGCTGGAAGCTAGGGGCTCGTTGAACCAGTAATATAAGTTCTGCCTTTCGTCACGTGATCACCCTCCCGCTTGGCTTATACCCGAGCGCAGACAGCGGGGTCAGGTGATGGGAGAGGCGGTTGATTGCTCCGGCGAGCGCGTAGCTCCCAACGCACTGTCAGCTCAGGGATAAAAGGACCATAGTTCGCGAACGGGGCAACTGGCGGCTTCGGAGCGGAGGGACCTATCTCTCCAATGGGGCACCCCCCGTGGAGATGTAACAGCGTTATCAGGTCTGAAAGAGTGGATGGGAAAGAGAGAGAGGAGGGGGGGGGAAGTCATCGATGAGAGCGGCACGAGCAGGAGTCGTGGCCGAATTTTATACTCTCGTTTTTCAATTCCGTGATTAGGGGTGATGGCGAGCAGCGATGAGGGTGCTTTATAGTTTACTTCCTCCCGTCGAGTTAGTTCGGTGACTCTCGCTTCGGTCTTTGACCGTTTGGAACCTTTTTTATTGCCTGACGTGTTCGGTGGGCGTGGCTGAAAAAAAAAGACAGTTATTTAGTGTTAGATAAAGTTGACGTCATTGATGACGTCAGCTAAGTGGTGGCGACGCATAATGCGTTCTTTAGTGCGTGCTTTTAACGAGCCCGTAACTTCGCCGTGGGCAGGGCCAAATGCAGTGAACTCCCTCGAATCGAACTTCCCCCTTCCTAGAATACGTGTACACGCGCACCCCTGCCGGAACACACTAATAACGCACAACATAGTAGCGTGAATTTAAAAACGACTATATGATAAGGCGCTCTTTTTGCGACTAAGTTACGTTTCAATAATTGCATATTCCAAACGAAATTAACCGGTTCAAGGTAAGAGAGACGTTGCAGGGATTGACACCAGGCTCAGTCAACGACCTCCGCTTACATGCTTTCGTGCTACACGTAGCACCAACAATGGAAACCAGTTTCCATCACTTTCGCTTCTCCGTGCTCTTTGTCTGCTGAGAGATTCCAACCTCCGACGACAGCTGAATGTCTGATCTCATAAGTATAAACCCGCGGGGCTTGTTACATTTCCACAATGAAGCCGAAAGTCCACCGCGGACGTTTTCCCAAATTATCGCCGCCTCAGATCAAGTCGAAGAAGGGATCCGCTCCATTTTGACGGCGTATCAGCCCCACGCCTTGCGGGAAGATCAGCTCGAATCGAGAACGCCTCCAAGTCGCCGGTCAAGCCTCGCCCAAATTACAACCCTCACAAAATGCCTCCCTCGAAAAAACAAAAAAAAGTAAAATAATAACGGAAGCACGCGCGTCGGTAGGAACAAAGTTAAAAGCCCACAAAACCAAAACATATCATCGCAAGAAAGAAAAAATACCCCAACGTTAAAAAGCTCCTGGAAAAGTATACTATAAACGCGCAGCCTTCACGGCTGTCAAACTTGGAGACCCTATAATGCCGAAGGGGCCGCGGGAACGTTATTTCGGGACGAGCATCGCTGACGGCGTGGCTGTCCGGTCCGGCCTATCATATAACCGCGGAGCCGGCGGGGGGACGTTTGCCGGCCCGCTTTAACGTCCTAACAGCCAGGGAGCCAGGCTGCCGGGCGGTGTGCGCGAGGAGCGAGCCGAGTGCTCCCGCAGGCAGATGCGGCGGCTCCAGCTCCTTTGCACCTTGCGACGGGGGACTGCGGACTGCGGACGCGACTAGACGCTACGAGTGATCCCAGCTTGTCCCGTGCTGCGAACATATCGCGCATGAGTGCACGCACCGCGTGTCGCTGCGCCCCTCTCGTAACACGTCACGTGACGATCGCACGGCGTTGAATTGGCTTCGATGACTCGAAGCGTTCCCTGCGGTCCATCGTGCGGTGAAACGGGCTATAGAAGACCTAGCTCCTTCCTCCCCCTTGTTCCCCGGCTCCCCAAAATAACGGCGGTGGCCCCCCGGTCTTCGAAGCCCGGTAGCGCGCGGGTGTGGCGAGCCGCTGTCGCCTCCGTCGACGACCACGAAAGAAACTCCTTAATTTGAAACCAACCGGTCGGAACACGGGGTTGGTTCCAAAGTCACGTGCCGATTATTAGAAATCCGGAACCACCGCAGAATGGCGAACGACTGACATCGTGGAAGGTGCGAATCATTCCATGAGATAGCGAACGTCGGAGTGCGGCCAGCGTCAGGAGCCGAGGAGCCATTCAAGCAGCGTCGAAAGTGCAACGTCACCGCGCTTATCAGCTTTTTCTGTCGATGTGTTTTGGCGTTCTAATCCAACCAAACGCACGAAGTGTGCCGTGGCGTTGCGGGTTCGGTCCGCCATTGTGCAGGGATTCCACCGCGGCCAACAGAGGGCAGTCTTGCGAAAGGGGTCTATATGCGAAATGTATGGCCGCTAGTCGGTGGCTCGGTTTAAAGGGCGATTCACACGCTTGCGTCGAGTCCGACCGAGATAACTGCAAAGGCTTGCGACATCGGATTGCTGGTCTTTACCATGTTTTGTTAGAGCCGACGCACCTGTTACCTTAGTTACGGGCACCCTGCTGATCTAACTCGGTGCAGACTCAGTGCCGATACGCGCGCCTCTCGCGGCAACGTCGCGCGTTCTCATCGGGAAGCGACCTCGGCAGTCGCAGCTCGACTACAGTGGTACACCGGTGGGTGTTGCAAGGTCGACATGACTGCTTGGGCTACCACACTGCCGGATGCGCAAAGCAGCGTGATCGGCGACGAAGCTCTACGGCTCTCGGGGCGATCGGTAGCGGCTCCTATCGGACACAGGGTGGCCAAACCCGTACGTCGGAGGCCGCTGCAGTCGGACTAGGTCGGACTCACGCGAGTGTGTGAACCAACCTTAAAAGTGACAACGCAAACCGGCACCGCTTTTTGATATCAACAGCAAATTTGATTGGCTTCGAGGAATCCTTCGCATTGTTACAGCGTTCGCGGATGAGCTTTCGTGCTCTACGATGTGTAGTTAGCGTTAGAAGCGCCGAGTTCATGCTTTTTTAAAGGCAATTCATCTAAAAATAATCTTACGACTGCGAATGAAGTATCTGGATCTGAAGAAGACTCCATGACTCGTCACCTCCTCTTTCGGATCATATTTTGTCTCGGATAAAAACGAGCAGATTAATGCAGACGTTAAAATAAATGCGTAACGAAGCGAAGATGTGTCTACAAACGTAGAACAAAAATACCGCGCACGAGCGGCTCGAAGAAGCGCTTTACCGCTGCACTTTTACGCGCGATAGGCTCACGAAAGCTCTGAACCAAGACACGCGGGATGACAGCCGAGAATGGAACCTTCCAGAAGAACCTTAGCTTCGTCCGATTTACCTGCACCTCCTGCATCGATGCAGAAAAATCGTAGTGCAGTGTACTTCCGGTATGTGTATTGAGACACGACCGGGAGTACACCGCCCACCACTTTTCTGCACCGGGGGTGCAGGTAAACCGAACGAAGCTACGGAGTGATGAAAGAACCTGGTCGAGCGGGGTTCGAACCCTGTGCCTCCCTATAACAGCCGCGTGCGTTGCCAACTCCGCCACGTACGCGGATAGTATATATTTTTTTATTGCAACAATTCGTAACGCGCGCTACAATATCTCGACTATCAAATTAAGTGACAAGACTAGTCTGGTTAACCGAAAACACACATTCCTTGTAAATATCCTCGAAGATCTGATTTTTTTTTCACGCCGGTTTGAATATAGTGAAAATAGGAAATCGATTCAGTTCATGCGCGAACTCTATGACGTATATCATCGCTAGAACCACCGACAGTATTAGAACGACCGGGAGGTTCTTTAGTCGTCCCGCCACTAGCGCGAGTTTCTCACCTTCGATAAGGCTTCGGCGTTTCCTGTGCCTTGAGCGTGCACGCGTAGCCAAAGCACGCTAGAAGGAAACGAGCGCCTGCTAAAGGCCGGGAGCATTCGGAAGAGAGGCCTTTACCATCCTCCCAGTGACTAGACGTGGCTTCCACGTGACGTCATTGCACCATGCTGGTGGTCATTCCTACTTGTTCTTGCCATGAAAAAACAAATTGAAGGGTGTTAAATGCAGGCTGCAGAGAGTTGATATCAACAAGGGGAAGTGTATTTCTAAGCTTCAAAAATGCAACCCGAGACCGCGTCGCCTGTCAAAGGGACAAAGAACTGTGTTCGGGGAACGAAGCAGCGAGGGAGATAAAGATGCCGTCGCCAAGAAGACACCGACGTCGCCCATGCGCGTGATCTTCACAGACTCCGCTCCAGACTGTCACCAGACCCTGTACGTACACCTCAGACTTTCCCACCGGCGCGGGCGGAACACATTCCCACGCGGAACCAGATCGTCTTGGGACCGCTCCAGCGTCGAGCAAAAAACTTGAAGCGCCACGAGACTCTGCGCGCAGTGACACTCTACACGGCGTGGAGTTGACAACAATAGTGCCTTCGAATGGATGTCATATAGAGCATCAGAACAAACGTAAATCTTCTCATAAAATCACTTGTTCAGGTATTTTGGGGAGCTCGACGACGCGTTTGACATGACGTGGCACGGCCAGCAGAAGGCTAGTTTTTGTATAGATTATAATTACACATCCGATTATCCTGGTTTACGTAAATTGATGTTTTCTCGCCGATATGAATCTATACGCCAATTGATTTGTAATACGTTGTTTCTTTAAGAGAATTATCACCACATTATAAAACGTTTATCAATATGAGTGAAATTGTATTTATCAGGGGCACTCAGAGACCACGGAAAGAAGAATATTAGCCTTAGAGGTCTTTAGGTACCTCGTCACCGGGAAGCACTTGGCGCTTTTTGAATAAAAGGCTCAGTCGAGCCATCGAAATAATTAAAATAATATCAGGTACTCGGGTTGCCACTCTGGGACAGCAGCGCTGACCGTACAATATAGCATCATAATTTATTCCCCTCCGCGGGTCATCGCATAGTTGAATTGCTTCCACCACGGAGCAAATTTTTTTCTCCCTTCCTTCTTACAACGCCAAGAGCCTTCCATGTTCGCATAGATCTGTTAAAGGAGCTGATCAAGTATGGCAGCGAATATGTATAATTCTCTATCACTCTAGTTTCAGCTTCCCATCACGAACTCGTTAAGGATGAAGTTAAAGGAATGATTATGTATACTATAGTCGTTGGCAAGCTAAGAACCAGTAGCTGTTCCGCGCCTAGCACGGAACAGCTACTGGTTGCCTTCCGCCGCGCTTTGGTTGCGCGTGCGACGAGCTGCTACCCAAGGCAGAAAGCTCGCTGGAGTCGGAGCGTTCTTAATCTGTCACCGGGTATAATTGAGTTAATTTCTTTCTTATTTCGTTCTACCGGTCGAATTGTCTCTTTCATCCAAAGTTCTGGAAATATGCGGGATGCGAAAGCCGCCATATGGCGCATACGAAATAAGAAACTGGAACTCCAGAAAACTTTGGAGTTATAGAAAGAATAAAGCTTCTAGCTAACGTCCTCCGAGTTTGCCCGAAAATAACCTCCTAAAATGCTGAACCAAGCGGATAACTGAAGGCAAAAATATGGCAAAGGCATCCGTTATCTAAATAGATGAAGCCGCGTCCGTGTGTGTGTGTGTGCGTATGCTGTGGGAATGGCGCGCAGAGTTTGTGAGCCAATTCGAGCTGTCAGCTTCTATTTCGGGGGACAGGGCGGGCTTTTCGGGTCGCGGAATCGAAAAATCGGGGTGCCCGTGACGCGTGTATATTTTTGCCCGTCACACGCCCCTACGGTTGTAAACGCTGTTTGGATTTCATTTCAACGCCGGACTCTGAACACTCGGGCAAACAAGAACTCGAAAACTCGCTAGGATTTGCTTTATTTTCACGGTTGGTTTTCCAGCTTTTTTCGAGAGATGTTTGCTTGTTTTGGATCCAGAAAGACCAGCAAAGTTTCAAGCTTTATTTTACAACAACTTCACACTTGAGAAAAAAGCTCGTCTTATTTTTGTTCGACGTACGTCGTTTTTGTTACCTTTATATTGTTTACCGAGCTCGCTTGTTTTATGCGCTTCGAAGTGCCACCTAAAAACACCAGCGCACTCCAGAAAAAAAAAATAATAGTGTTACACGTTGATTATAAAATAAAAGCCAAACAACTCAACTCAAAAATATTGACCAAACAGACTGTAGCGCTTTTAATCAGGATGCTCAGTTTTTGTTTTGTTTCTTCCACGCCGTCGCGGTTCCAACTAAACATCCTTCCCAGTAATAACGTGACCCTGACTCGTCATGTTTTGCTCGTGACCAATTGCGCTCCTCCGAGTCACGCCGACGGTACGTGAACTGGCGAGAGCAGTTGATAGTATACAAGCGTCAGCGCAGATTGTGTGCGTTGCCCCCCCCCCCCCCCCGATCCTTAACGCCGTTTCTCCTTAGGATGGACCGCAGCGGAGTTGCGACCGATCCCAGCCAACCCAACGTTGAGAACGTATCACGTGACCGTGCACCTTGCGCGCCGCTGCGTCCCTCCCGAAGATCACGTGACACTCAGACAGCCCAGGATTGGCTGGGACGGGTCGTAGCTTCCGCTGCGGTCCATCTTAAAGTGAAACGGAGCACGGTCCAATGCGACGACCCTCGATGAACTCGTAGAGGCTTCCCGTGAAGGCGTCCGGAGAAGGTTATCGCCAGAAGAACTCCTTGCTCTTGAGCAGGACGAGGGGGCTGTGAACGAAACGACTTTTCCGAGAATGTGGGACCGCGGCGGCATTCGTTACACGCTCATCGGCCGCCCAGATGTCGGCGGCGGCCACCAGTGTGAGAAGAGAGAGAGAGCGAACTGGTCGACATCGCCGTGGCATCGAGTTGTCCAATTCGTCACGAAAATCCAATTTACCCTTTCAAGCTCGTACCGCGAGGTGCACGACCCGGGGGCCGCCGAGAGTCGGTTGGGGAGAAGTGGGCGGAGACCGTTATCCGTTATGCGGTAACGATGAGCGCCACGTGCGGCGGCTGACGCACGCGCGAACGCACGCGGGCGAGGAGCGGAAATTGCAGTTGAGCCTGTCTGCGTCGGTTGGAAAGCTCTCGACGGTGATCGGTCAATGAGGGACACCGTGGCGGGCATCGCCGGCAACCGCTAATCCCCGCTTGTCTGGTATCGTAGGTTACGCCAGCGTTGGCAGTGACCGGCAGCTGGAGACGGACCTCTTCGAGCGTAAACGCTTTGAAAGGGTGGGACGATTTCATTTTGTTGCGTTTGTTTTGTCCTGGGGACAGCTAACTGAGGCATGGAAATGATATTCGAACGACGACCTACTGTAATCCCGATCTGCCCAAAGAATGGCTCCCTATGGGTAAAACTGTCGCCAATAAAGTGCGTTTTTTTGGGACGTTTTATAAATTTTTTTGCGACTTTAACGCGATTCACAACGTGTCTTGTACGCAGCTGATTACCGCGATATACTGCACTTCTTGAATAACTTCGAGGCGCACATTATGCCGTGGCGCGACGCCAACAGAAGGACGAAGTGATTTTTATTGTTGCTTGAATCGAGAGCGCGTTTCTCAAGAAAGGATGCGCACAGTCATTTTTTTAGCACGTAACAACAGCCCTTTCAAGGGTTTCCTTAGATGTTTGGAAATGACCGCAAATAAGAAATGTGCGATAGGAGTACTTAAAGCGTGCATGACTCTTCATTGAAAGACTTCAGGTAACGGTGATTCCACAGATCCCGCAATATCGTCTGGATTTTACGTCTCATTTCTCTCGGACCGTTTGTCCACTTTAATTACGGGATTTGCCACAGTCGCTTTGGGCCATAGCATGTTCCTTCGTGTAGCAATAAAAACAACTATTGAAAGCTGTTCTTGTGCGTGCTTTTGTCCGGAATAACCAATGAAGAGGTTGTTCTTATTGATAGTGGAGTAAAACATAATATGACAGCTCACAGGGGAAAATGTATGAAATGCGCATCCCAGTGAAACACACAAAACCGCGTGGTATGTGCCAACTGTCTAGTTAGCACATAATTGTTAGCACAAAAAGTTTGCAACTTCGGCGAATGACGACGTCAGCGCGTTCTCGGTTCACGGCGCACCCTCGTGACGAATCTGTCACGCTCCCACGGACGAGACAAGATACCGCGAAGAAAGCCGATTTAGAGTAAGGTAAGGACCAGATGACGTCGCCGAGCCTTGCGCGCCATCGATTGATATGCGGTATTGGCGACTCCAGCGAAATCGACGCCGCGTAGCAGCAACGCCGAAAAGCTCCAGAGAGGAGGTCGTTTCGACTTTGTCGTCTGCTATCGCTGCTTGGTTCTCGTAGACAGCATAGAAACAAACATTGTTTCCAGTAGTTACTTTTATGCTTCCGCCGTGTCATTCCTACGCACTCCTAGAAGAAGGTGTCTACCGTCGAAAAATCGCTTTGCTCTCATATGTAACAGCGATTTTGCGCTGCAATACCAGCAATTCATGGTGGTCAGCGTGCTGAACGACGAAAAAGAGCTCCTTTCGTCCGCCATTTTGCTTGACCAGCGCGCCCCCTATAGTTCGCTGAAGTCGCGAATATGCCCCAATTGGAAACCATAATACATTTACGTAGCGCCTCGCAGTCATAGCGCGATGAACCGCTGCGGCCACTGCTTGTACTATACAAGGTGCGTGCTGGCGCACTTCTGCGGACAGGTCAGCATTGCAGTAGATTGTGGTGCGAATAATAGGGGTGTGTGGAAATAGTGGTTCGACTCGAATAGCAAAGTATCTTTCCTAGCTATACTTTGTTTCAGCTGAAGACCGTACGCAACCGACGCTACGAGCTAATGAGACCAATAAAGCGGTGTCAAAAGTGCAAGCCTTGGGCCTTTCATGTACATGATTGGTACAGCGATGATAGAACACGTACATGACGAACACCAGTATGCTGCGCTTTTGACGGCTGCGTCTGTACCTAAGATGGAACGAAGTATAGCACTGTAAAGGGGGCCGGCATGTCGTGACTCGTGTCCCTTCTTTGCGCTGCAAAATCTGGGAATCTCGGAGCGCTATTCGATCCAAACCGCTATTCTCGCACTTCTAGTTCTCGCCTTAAAGACCCACATACTGCATCAAAAAGCAGTTTGGCGAGTGATCAAGCCTCCAGCGCCATTTTATGGCGACAGCCGTAATTGTAGAGGTATCGCAGCGAATTCGCGTGTTTCGTGTAAGACAGTGACGTCACGGGGTAACGCGACTTCGAGGTATCACGAGACATGACCACGGTACCACGTGACGTCACTGTTCCAGGTGATGTCGGTGTCATGTGGCGTCATATGACATCGCGACCCTACACGAAGCACGCACGGGATGTGCTTCTCGTGGCAGTCGATTCCATTCTTATGTGAACAGGCATCGTGGACAGAACGCTTGACTAAACGACTTTATAACGGAAGAATTTGGACTCTACATGTGTAGCGATGACACGAGGACCACCTTTTAGAATAACACTGTGCTCGACTTGGTGTTTGGCACGTTTTAGCAGTGTGGAGTCTCTCGAATTGGTGAGGTATACTTTAGTACTCGTAGGCCTATAATCTGTGTTACTCGCTAATAAACCTCGAATGATGGGCGGGACATGTCTATGGATAGTATGATCGTGTGTATTCTGTACGCAGCAGAGCGTGCAGCTCCTCGGCTGAGGCCTCAGCTCATTTGATGGCACTTCAAGGAGCCGGGAATTTTTTAACACAAAATGCGTTTTATCGGCCGATTTTCATGAAGTTCTTTAATGTTTGGCTGTAAGTCCCGGCTGTAACGAAACACCGTCATCGAAAAGCGTTACGCCCTTAGGGAACCACATAAAAAGACTTCGCCCCCCGGCACGATCTGAACTCAGCACCTTGAGATCGTGAGCCAGGTACGGTCGATTGTACAGACGGGTACGAACCAGGCAAAATTGGCTCATTCGCGCGGCCCGTAATGGAGCTCTGCGCGCTTCCTTGGTCCTTTCATGTCAGGTAGCGCCATCTCACGGTGTGTGTCATAAATAAAAGCGAATCTTCGGTAGGCGGTGCCGTTCAGACGCCCTTCTCTTCTTCCCTGGAAGGCCTATGCACACACTGTACTTACCAGTCTTTGTCTGCAAGGTCCAACTCGTATAATTTTTTTTAAATTTTTATCTTGTGGCTGCAGGGAAAGAAATTACATAATTAACTAAGTTATTATTTACAAGTTTCACAGTAAAACGCAATGTTTCATATTATTTATTGTAGTTTCGCATTTGTACAACTGCCATGAAAAGAAACACGGCTGGTTTGTTTCCTCTGGTTTAAAGAGTGGGTGTTCTTTTCGTTCATTTTTATTTGAGCGCCTTTTTTGATTAAGTTACATGGCTTTCCGGAACCTGCGTATCCTAAAATATAGTGCGCTTCTTCGTACACTTACAAAGAAAGTTTATGATTGAATTCGTGACTAAGGAAAAGAGCAAGAAAACGACGCAAAAATTTAACTTTTGCAAACAGGACACCTATGGGGACGCTAATACTAGTGCAAAAAAATCAATACAATAATCAACGGAGGTTTATTATTGCATCTCCTGCTTCATCACATTGAAATATCTACACTATAAAAATAACCCGTCCGTGTTCTTTACCAACGAAAAAGCGGAGGATCAATCACTGCGACAAATGGAAGCAGTTTAGAAATGACGAGGCTGAAAAAGCACATTTTCTTCCCAAAAGTATCTACGAGGCAATATGACACTGAGCATAACATCTCACACAGTGCACAGAGAGGTTTCATGGTGTACAATAAGTTTACCCCAGTAACGAAAAAAAGCGGCAATTTACTCTATGTATATCTACTTAAGCCGGGGTCACACTGTTTATACATCGTACAAAAGACAGTCTGCCAACACGAGTCACCGTAATATCCGTGGTTCGAATGTGCGCGTGCCAAGTTTCCCCTTGAACTCACTGCCATGAGGGCATTCGAAGCACGGATCGCAGGGTGACTCGCCTTCGAATCTGTATGCTGACTGTCGTTAGTTTAATGTATAAGCAGTGTAACCCTGGCTGCATGTTTGTCACCAACTTCTTTTGTGTAACATGCTTCAATAATTTGCACCAAAAGAAAAGTACATTATTCCCACTTTTTTTGTTTGTTGTAATCTTGGGTGTGTTTTTTATTTGCTTTCAAACCACTTTTGTATCCCCGTCGAGTACATCCAGTGTTCACGCTTGGTATCACGTAATATCAGAAGACACTAAAAGCTTCCAGCCTTAATAAAACGTAGCCTTGAGATTCCGTTTGCTAAAACTATCCCAATGTAGACTGTCGGAGTGCCACTTAAAGATTCCACGTCGCCAAAAAGTGCCCAAGCAGCGAGGACACGATCAAGGCGTCGCCGACTTGTTTTGCTCTAAGGTCCCAAGACGTGTTTTTGGTGTCTTGCCAAGACGGTCACGAAATTTCGTCTTTGAACGCAACTCATTGAAATTTATGTGTGCGGGAAATTTTACTGCTGTCCCGTTATAGAAAGCCAGTAACTTGTCCCCTCACGACCCGCCAAACTGGGACAGGGCACGGGTGTTGTTCTATGATTACTCGGATTCCTTTTTCTGAAAGATGCCGCTTTCGGATAATTGGGAATCACAAGATTAACGAAGAAACGTTAATCATCCGCTCATGTGGATCTTTTATACTGTCAGTGTTTATTGCTACGTACACATCCGCTCATTAATTACCATGGTCACAAAAAAACCAAAGTGAAAAACAAACTGATTTCAGCGCCGAGTGCAAAAAATAAACAACTCAAAGCTTAAAAAATAATATGCAAAAATAAAGTATCATCTTTCTCACAAGAAAGTGCATCATATTTTTGTTTGTTTATTACTATTTCCGTTTCTTATTTGGTGTCGCCGCAAGCGCTGTTCACCGATGTCAAAAGAGACGTAGCAGTTATAATTTTGAACCAAGCATCGATGGTTACATCAAGGAAGCATTCAACGACTGGCCGTTATGGCGTATACTGCTGCGTATATCCCTATGCAAGTCGAGCAAGCGGACGTCGACGGGAATCGTCTTCCACGAGTTCCTCCTGGTGATGGAGATACGGAACGACTGGCTAAATAAGATAGATCTCTCGCCGAGCAGAAGGTGAATTAGTAATGGCACCGAACACATCTTCACGAATAACATGACATAAACCCATGTCAAAAAGATGCAAAAAAAAAGCCAGTGTCGAGGAAAGTGTTTAAAATCTGAAACATGATTGGGAGCTTGTATAAATGTGGTCCATTTTTGTTCTTTTGAGGTGCAATAGTTAGTGACCCTGTTCAGTAAATTAACGCACACTGACCTTCCGCTGGCTAAGTATCCCTATAGAACAATTGACTTGACATATGCGGGACAACTAACTTTCATATTTGAAACTTGGCATTTTTTTCTCTCAACCTCAAAATTGTTTAAGATGTCATCTAAAAAAACATGTGACATTAAAAAAGATATGTCTACACATGCGGTATAAAAAATGGTGATGTCGGCGATTATGATGCAGCACGCTTTACGGTGTTCATTGCCAAAATTTTATTGTTGAAGTAAAATATTCGATTTTAACAAAACGTTCACACGAAGGTCAAGTCGGAAGTTTACGTCATTTTGAACAAGTGCTTCACAACCTGTAAAAAAAGGAACGATAGCTCTACGATGGTCAGACTTACTCCAAAACGACGTGTAAAGGTTTTATTACAGCCGTAAAAGCACTTGTCTTCCAAGTTCCACGAATGACGGCAGCATTCAAACGTATCTTTTCGGATTATGCCGATCATTTGTTTTAGTTACCAAATTCGACACTACAAAATGTGCAAAATAATTTTAATTATGACAGATACAAGTCCAGCTGTAACTATTTTCGATTGTCAAATGGAAGTAGCCGCAACATCGTGCAAATGGCGGAATTCTAAGTTGTTTATTTTTCTTTCTTCTAGGAACACAACTGATTATTTTTGGTATAATTACACGGTTTCGACAGATAGTAGAGCTATCCTAGACGACATTGACCACTAGCTTATTCATACTGATTATTGAATGTCCCACAATTATTTATGCAGTTGATTAATGACCAGTAACGTCGGCACCACGTGCGATAGTGGGAGTGAAGGGAAGCACCCGAGTGTCGT
>JAZHYW010052763.1:0-32511 GCA_037355805.1 Ixodes ricinus
TCGGGTGATCTGCTCTAGCTATGATACATATATATATATATATATTCTTCTTTTTTTAAATATATGTGTCGGTTTACCAGCGTGGGAGTTCTACAAAACGTTCAGATTCCAGCCCGGATAACATCACTAACGGCACTGTGAACTGTGAAATCGCAGGTTCGATGGATTTTTTTTTAACTTTTAGCTTTTGCAGTAATATAAATATTTAACAAGAAAGAGAAGTCAGTGCTGTGTCGAAAAGTGCCGTGCTATTAAGTTCCTCTGCAGTCAATGTTTCCTGCTATTGCCATAGAGGTAAGTTTCGGAGTGGGAACAATTCTCTCGTTTGCAATGAGGAAAAGTGCCTCTTTCTAGTTGATCGCAAACTGCTGCGTTGGCAGCACAACTGAAACAAATTAAATGAACCGTTAATATATACTAGCGAGTGTAATGAACGAAATGTAACCGTGTAATAGCAGCAACGCGTTGGTGTTATTAAATCATCTTCCCTGTAGTGTGAGTTCACCAGCTGCTTCTTGGTGAGTGCAGGACGTCAATGATCGTATATAAGTTTCTGGCTAAACAATACTTCTCTTCAAACACAGTAGACTCTGTCAACCCCAGCAAACAACCCGCTCCATCAGATGGCAGTCGGCCGTCGCTGATCACTCTTTTACTGAAGAAAGCCTGGCAACCTTCCACGAGACTTGCCGATCACCATCACTTTCAGCTAACGCATATCGGGACTGGGCAGTTCATCGATTAATCTTTAGATTATTCCAATAATACTCTGAATTGCGATTGTTGTTTTTTTGCCGCTTAGTCAGAATTTTGTGCTGGAGGGTCGGCGGTAAAGAGCGTATCTTCTGTCTTCACGGCGTCTTTGCCTTTTGTGAACAGGTGCACAGGTAAACCATTCACGTGCTTGTGATTGTCACCGAGGGTGATTATACTGTTCAAATAATAACTTAAAATTTACTTCACATTAAAAGCTTCCCGTGTTCATCATTAGGCGTCACTGCTTGAAGTTTAAAATTGGAATGCAATGTGCCATTTATGACATAGTAAAAATAGTAAAAAGATGTGTAGTTTTAACTTCTTTCATGCAATATGACAAGTGAAAAATCAACGAGCGGATTTATGTCTTATGAAAGCTATTGCTCACTGCGAGAAAACAGAAATAGTGGGACAAGCGGTTAGTATCGGACCAACACATAAGGTATGGAGCTTCCGACAATAATAATCACTTTGCTGTATTTTCACGCATGATGAACGATCTGAAACGACCTTTACTAAGAAGAAACGACGATTAAAACATCAAACATTTAATAATGAAGGGTCAGCTCAGCCAAGCGGGCTTGTCTCGTCGATGTCCACACGCCCCGAGCGATCGCCCATAGCAGGCACGCACGGCGGTATCGCTTTTGCAAGTTTCCAATTTCAGCACGTGGCACTGACGCGGTTGATCTCGAGGCGAATACGTTTGCATAATAGCTTCCAGTTAAATTTTGAAGATTTTACTGCAATGTCAACAATCACAATTAGTTTCATCTTCTTCTTTTTTAATACAAGAGGCGCGTACGTGCACTATGCCACTTTGGAGTGTGTGTTTTCGCCTAAGCGCACGGCTGCGCTGCGGCTAAGCGCTGCGCGAGATACGCAGTGTCAGCTCTGCGGGTATTGCTTCTCCGCAGATGCATCGGTGCTTGAGGAGAAGCGCACTCAACGAGGCTAACCCACCGCGATCAACATTTTGAAAGTGTAAATATCACAATTAATTTTGAAGTGAATATCCAATAGCGTATTATTTGAAATTACTATTCGAAAATAAGAATATTCGAGCATCCCTACCCTTTGCACATAGTACTTAGGCATTCTAAAACAATGACTGTATTCTCTTCATTTTCAGTGGCATCTGCAGGAATGTCAGACACTTTCAGTTCCATTTTGAAAACAGCTCCCTTTCGGCGCAGACGTGGCACAAATTGTGCACAAATACAGCCTTTGGAGCAGCATGTAGCAGGTTATTTGTTCTGGCGCAGTTTGGCGCAAATGGCGCAGCAGTTCCATCACTGTGCCCACAACAAGGAGTGCAAGGAGATCCTATATATGCTACGCACTTAGAACACCTTTGGGAAAATGCCCAAGAGACAGCCAATTTGTTACTCACTGCACATGCTTGCAAGTTTGGCCTCAGAGGCCACCATCTTGCTCGTCTAGGTGTGCACGTATGACGTGCCCAAGCACTTCCAAGCTGAGCAAGATGGCGGCTCCCTGAGGACGTACTTGCAAATGTGTATAGGGACATTCCACGCCAAACAATCCAGGCCTAAATTTGACCCTCACGGATTCAGCCTCAAAAAAATTGTTTGTGCTATTGGTGATCGATCAGCTTTACTCCGCTCCTTTGGGATCAGGGAATTTTGATGCCGTTGGCTAGCTTTTCGCGTGGGTTTCATAGCTGGGAGCTGGCTTCACTTGGAGAAAGGATTTAAGGTGCCGTTTGGCAAGGCTCGCTCCATGAGACAGTTAATGCTTTCGCATTAATATATTCCAGGTAAGTGTGAAAGCATAGTCGAGTGAATTTCATCAGGTCCAGGGGACATAGATTTTGCTGCAGTGAGGGCTCGACCAAGCTCAGTAAAAGAACAGGGACGGTTATATTCTTCGGTACAATCGTTTGACCTATGAATTGGGGTTCTCTCACACTTGGACTTAAATCACAACAACTCTGGAGTGTAACCTTCAGAACTAGAGACTTGCGTGAGGTGAGCAAGTCTCTAGTTATGTGTATAATGATGAAAAGGCTTCTCCATCATCGGCTAACAGCAAGGGGGATTGAAAAAGGACAGATAGTCTGAATCCATTCGTCCCACCCTGCCCACACAACCTTGGCTGGTTTATAGCTATTAATAGATGAGGCATATGAACAAAAGGATCTTTTCTTTACTTGTTTTCGGATAAAGCGAGGTTTTGCATGCAAGCACTTAAATTCAAGAAGATCGGTGGGAATATGATACCTACGGAATTTACTCCAAGACAAGTTTTGGCGGCTACGCGACTTTCGGCACTCCTGATCCCACCATGGTTTTGGACGCTTGGGAAGATTGCGAGATGTATGTGGAATGGAGTGCTCGGCTGACTTAGAAATAGCTGTTGTAATCAGCCTGTTTGCTTCATCAATCAAGGCTGCTTGAGAAATGTCTAAAGGTTGGGCGAGATTGGTCTGAAAAAGCTCCCAATCTGCAGCAGAAAGCTTCCATCGAGGAGGGCAACAGGGGAGCCAGGGAAGAACTTCTAGCGGCGCTAGGCACACGGGGAAATGATTGCTTCCAAAGGGGTTATCTAAAACCGACCAGGTAAAACGCGTGAAAAGAGACGAGGAACAAATAGAAAGGTCGAGGCAAGGAAAGGAGTGGTTGGGTGAACTAAAATATGTGGGTTCACCCGTGTTGAGAACACTCGCCGTTCTGAATGATAGAAACTGCTCTATGACAGTATTGCAGGTGTCGGTGCGCTCACTGCCCTAGAGTGGGTTATGGGCATTTAAGTCACCCATTAAAACAAACAGCTCTGGCAGTTGATCGGCCAAGTTTTCAAGATGGAAAGGTTCTAACGAAGATGAGGAGGGATATAAGTAGAGCCAACAGTAACAAGCCGATCTAAAAGCAGCCGTACTGCGACTGCCTCCAGGGGACTCTCCAGAAAGACTTCACAGGCAGGCACACTACGGTCCACGAGGATATCAACTCCTCCTGAAGGACTAGAGGCTGTTAAGCAGTCCTTCCTATAGACCTGATAGGGTCTAAGAAACCTAGTATTAGAAGGTTTTAGATATGTAAAATGCCAAAGGTTCATGTTTCAGCAAAAGGAACCTCACATCATATAAGTTACGAAAGAGGCCTCTGCAGTTCCACTGCATAAAACTCAACTGCTCTGCCATAAATAAAAAAAAAAAATTAAATTACATTGACAAATTTTAAGGTAAAAATGCGGGTGAGCACACCGGGCTTTATATTTTAAAAAACACACCGGGCTTTACATTTTAAAATCTTTCTTTTTGCAAGGGGTATTTGGTTTCTGCCCTAGGTCTTTCCGCCCTTAGTGGTATCGCCGAGGGCGGGGAGTGAGGACTCCTATCCCAAGGGAGGTCCATCCTCGTTGGATTTGGGCCCACCTCGTCCATCCACTCCTCCGTAGCAACCGTCATTGCGGCTTTAGTGTCAGGCGGCCGAGACGGCTTGCCAGGTTTTTTCGGGGGTCCATCGGAGTGTGGGGAGTACACCCCGTCCCCGGGAGGCATGGGGAGCCTGGTGGGCATGAGGCATAAGGGGCAGGAGGGGCATGGGGCAGGAGGGCGAAAGATGCCACTCGCTGCCCTTGGGAGGATGTGGACAGGCCGTCATCCTCCTTCACGGCTGAAGGCGGTGCCTGAAGCAAGACCCTTTTCAAACATCCCAAAAGCCCGCATGTGCCGCGCGATGAATAATGGGAGTCCTCGGAACGCCCCTTCAACGTCTCTCCTCCCGCTACCACGTGGCATACGCGAGCAGGCGCAGGTTACCACGGCAACAATGTTTGAGCAGCCGAGTCGGACGAGCGACGAGCCAACGGCTGCCCCTTTCTCATCCCTCTCCCTTGTACTGGCTCTGTCGTCTGCTGCACAAACGCTTTGTCGAACCTGGTCGAAACCTGCCACGGTTGCGGTACAAAATAAGTAGATTCGGTGACACTTCAATAGGTGAAGGTAAGTTACGATGAATAATGTATTCAAATAAGTTCACCTGTTGCGATGCCTCTACGCTGCCACAGATACGGTACGCTGCCAACGACGTACGACTCGGCGGATGGGCGGGAGGGCGGATGGCCGCAACGGCTGCTGGCGGTAGCTGCCAAGACGCGCGCGCAGTCGCGGAGGCGCAACGAGAAAGTGCGTGATCTGTACCGAGGGTCTCCAAAATTCCCTGCCGTCATGGCGCTGTACGTTTTGCAACAGGTCTATTCCCGCGTGTTTATCGCACCGTGAAACGCAAATTTCTGGTGTCCGCGACCTGCGGTATCAGTTCCCGCGTCACGTGTTTTGTAGCCAGTGCCAGATTGTTTATTATTAATTTTTTAATTAAGTTTTGCCTTGGCATCCCTAAAGATGTTTTTCACCATTTATCTCTTCGTTTTGGGTGGGCGTTCTTTCGGAACTTTACGGTATACTCAAACAAGAATATGGCCAAAAAGATGAAATATGCACACAGATATGTGCTGAATGGGTAGGCCGACTGGAACTTTGTCCTGCGAGAATGGTGACAGCGGGAAGCAAGGCCAGGGGAGGCACAGAAGCTTACTGGAGAAAGGTCCATCGGCGATTGGCTGTGGGGTGCAATAACACCATGAAGAAATGCAGCAGAGTGTCATCTAATGCAAAGCACAAGTTCACCTGCTTCTTGCATGGGGTTGCAATGATGTCAGAATGCCGAGCTCTTATTGGCTGATTGGAAAAAATAGTGGGTAGGACTCAAGGCATCTAGGATTATATATATCCCACATAGAAATGCTTCCAGTCCAGGCTGTGTTATGGAACCGGAAATGGACTACGGCTGGAGCTGGAAATCTATTTTTCCAGCCGAATTCCAGGCTGTTTCCACCCAGAAATGGACACATTTCTCGCTGGAAATTAGATTTTTCCTCATCTAGCTGGGAAACTTCCAGGTGGATCATGTACTTCCAAGCTGGAAGTTCCGATTTCCAGCATGTGCTGCATCCATTTCCAGCTGTAAACAGGATTTCCAGCTGCTGCTGTATAATTTAGCCAAAAATGCGGCTGGAAATCTTCATTTTCCAGCTGGAAGCTGCAGCTTATTTTCATGTTTCAGGTCTATCCACACTCCTTTCAATCAAAGCCAATCAGAGCTCGACGTCATTCTGACATCACCACAACTCCTGTGCCAGAAGCAGACGACTTGCTCTCCGCATTAGTTTCTGACCGAGAAATCTCTGCGGCGAAAGTGGGTCCGAACAATGCGACACAAACGCCGGCTCCTATTGTTTGCTCAGGGGTGAGACAGGTGAAACAGGTTTTGGAGCAATTTTCGGAGCAGAAAAATCTGGATTTTAAAGCTGCTTAGGAGCACTAAATTCTCGTTTTGGAGCAGCAGTTAATGCATTTTGGAGCAACTTCGAAGCACAAAAGTCTACAGTTTGGAGCAGATTAGGAGCAGAAAATGTTAGAGCAGCTTATCAGAAATTTAAATCATAAAAAAATCTGATATAAATCACATAAATCAGATTTTTATTTTTAATCTGCATTTTTTCCACCCTGGTTTCAATAAGTCATCAGCGCCGATACGCACCGAGATAAAATATAAAAGAAAATAAAAACGGAAAAGGCAAACGTGAGTCCAATGCGCATAGATGAAGACAAGAAACACAGGCTTGTTGCAAAGTTAGGTGCGCACCAGGTACCTCAAACTTATACGAACTGATGCCAAAGCGCAATTGTAGTGCAAAACTTTTTAAAGCGGTGATTCGAGAGCATGAACAGGGAAGCACGGTTTACTAAAACCAGAAATCGATCGGATGCTCGTAGAAACCACGTGCAGATAGAAAAAATACTCCCCACAAAAAGTGAGTCACAAGGTAAAAAGTGAATTGGTAGAAAAACTGTGAGCAGCTCATGCACACTAAATACGGGTGTGTGACCGATTCACTTGATTGCTCACGCACTGGAAGCACGTGTGTGATAACCAAAAGTACTCACGGGGCGGCGCCGTCCATCTTGACGAGATTACGGACACGAGTAAACAACTACACAATGGAGGCGCTCAATCGCACTTTTAAGAAAAGGTTTACTCTCAAAACGAATGAAATACTTAGGTTTGCTCATCTTGATAGCCTGTGCGTCGTATCTCCGTCGGCCAGACAGCGAGACTGTATGACAGCACACCGTTAGTATGCAGTCACAAATGACGGCAGAAAGTAGTACGAAAATCAGGAAAAGACCACGTATCATAGGTATAGAAGGGTACTACAGCTGAAATCTTTGATTCCGGCGGTTGCTTGCGCCACCCTCTGCCCGTGCCGTGTACCTTACCACGACGAGATTGAATGTTCCCAACGAAGCTCTCAATTCCCGCTAAATCTAGCATAGCGGCAAACTTTTCTTTCTAGTTTTTGAGTTACTTTGGGGCAGTGTGGCGCAAGTTCGACCGATTTCGCGTTTTTGGTGCAAATAGGCGCAGAAAATTGGGTTTGTATCAAAATGGCACAATTGGCGCAGATGTCACACCCCTGTTTGTTTCATGCTAGAAAACAGTTCATACCTTGCTAGCAAATAAAACCTTCCATGCCATCCTGCTTTGAAGCGGCATCTGGTTCCACATGTCGGCAGACCACAAATGCACCCAACCTCCACAAAGAGGGCTATATTCATCGATTTTCTACACCGACCTGTATAAACAGGTATGTTTATACAGGTCGGTGCGATCTCATGCCGACCCCCCCTTCTTGTCGTACTAGGCTAACAGATCCTCGCTCTCCTGCAGCCCCGACCTTCTCCCCTCCTCTCCCTCCCGTTTCACTTTTCCTGTCCTTCCCCCTTTCCCTCCCCCTCTCCCTCCCTCTTTCACTTCTCCTTTCCTTCCTTCTTTCCCTCATGGTCCACCGATCTCGACGCCAACATCTCATAAAAACGCTACATGTTGTTGAAAGTCGAAAGATGTCCATCCTTGTCCGTCCTTTTTGTTTATTCTTTCTGTAACAAATTATCAAAACCAACGCGCTCACGTTCACCTATCACTTCTTTTTTTTTCTTGCTTTTTAAATGAAATGCTTTTTAACAGAACTCAAAATTTTGTCCGTCCGTGCATTTTCCGCTAAATTTAGCGAGGAAACTCAACTGGTGCTTAGGTCACGTGACGTCAACTGATGCCACGTGACTTGATGTCACATGATCTATATACACCGATTAAGATTCCCTGCCAAAGACGGCAGGGAAATTGATGTCTCGTGACCCGACATTGTGTGACCTATACACCAATTCATTTTTCACGTCTAAATGTAGCACGGAAAATTGATGTCACATGACCTCACGTCACGTGACCTATTCACCAATTCACTTTCCCCTCTAAATTTAACGGGAAATCTGATGTCACGTGACCTGTACCGGGGAATTCGATAACAATAAAGGTTCTTCACTCCCGAAATGACAGTTTAATGTCTTCTAAATAATAATATATGGTCGCACCTTAAATACTGCGCTTTAGGGCTCATTTTATTGCTTAAGTATACATCACGTTGCATCAACACCTGAGAAACATCAGTTTTTCGTTCGTAAATGCAAGAAAAGTCATTTTAAAATTAATAGAATGATTTCCCGCTTGCACCTGGTAACTGGGGCTGAAGCTTTGTTGGGGGATCGTCACGTGTTGCACCTCCCACAGTAGCGCCACCTTCGGCAGTACACCATACTCATATAGATACCCTAGCCGTGAACGCAATGAAGCAATCGCGCTGCTTCGCGTGGTACACAATTGTTTTCGCACCGCCGAGTTGTGTCTGTGTTTATTCATCATGTCTGCATGCAGGACGCCGCGCTATTGCGCGGCAGAGTGTTGATGCAACAGCGTGCTGAACTGCAAGACACCGACCCACGGGTTTCTGAACAATGAGAAATTTCGAAGCGCGTGGATCCGTCTCGCGCCTCCGTCGTCTCTCAGGCGCCGGTGAAAGCCGATCACCTGTACTGTAACCATTTTCACGATGAGGACTAGGAAATGCAACCCACTATCCTCAAAAGTCTGGGTCTTCTTGCAACCAGAGGTTGTGTCGAGTATTTTTTTCCAAGAAAGAGAAAGCGGAAGAGCTCAGCGAATTACACGAAAAGCAAAGCATACTGGTAAGTGAGCACGCTGTTAATAAAACACCGAATAGCGCATACCTCCAAGGTGGCTAATAATTTTTAATGGTAAGGCATTTCTCGGCAACCCCGACACCCTTCAGATTTCGTAGGGCAAAGGGTCGGTCTGTCAGATGGTTTGTACGATTCTAGCTTGAATCGCCTGTCCCGTGTGCGAGAGTGGATACTCATCCTCGCTGACAGCTTCCAAGTCCCCTTGGTAGTCGAAATCCTCATCCTCTCGAGTTCAAAGATCATCACGAAACGCACCACGGGCTAAAAGCCGAAACGAGTGCGTCACGGCGGTCGTCGTGCAGCTGTCCAGTCCTCCGCCACTTCGAAACGCAAAATTGTAACATGCGAAAGCCAACGCGTGGCAACGCCCATAATCACGCCAGCCTTTGACCGTGCTGAGGAGTCCGACGTCACGATTGCGACAGAGTTCCCATGACGCATCGCACGCCTTGATGGCCCATTTCGAACCACTCGCTAGAATTGGACGCATGAAATGAAAAATATAGTTATCCGCTCAAAATACGAACGTGTGATTGTCATTTACGGATATCATAGGTCATATTTCACGCATTTCAAAAAGGCTTCTGTAAATTCTGATTTTTGTTTCTGTACCCCTTTAATGCACTATAGACCTCTAAAAAAAAGGTTGCCCCAATTTTTTGTTCCCCTTTTAGATAGTAAGACAATAAATAAATAAGATGTTTTTTAATTATTAACACGACACTGGTAGCTTGACAAGTGGACACGGACACTTCTACCATTTAACGCAATCGCCTCCCTCTTTTTTTGCGTGATGGACCGAACAAGCTCTTGCGCCCGTCATCGCACTGTTATGGGAGCATTCACGTATTTCGACTCCTCCAATCTCGCCTTCTGGGTAAATGCAGCGCCGCCATATGGTCAAAAACGCACCTCTCTGTCGGCCGTGCTCACGCCCCCGGGTCGTCAAGGCTGAAGATGGGTATTGGGTGGAGGAGGGTGCAGGCCTGGAGCGTTACATCAAACGGCGATTCGCTGGAGACCTCCACCCGAAGCGTGAGCTCCACGCTGCGACCCTGCTGCGCCTGGAAGCAGATGCTCGGCACCGAGTCCTCGATCTCCAGGCAGGAGATGGTGACATTGCGCTTGTTGCGCACCAGCTTCTCCCTGGAGTAGGACAACGGTTGGAGGGAATCAGTTTGGGCCTAAGGCGCAGTCGCCGAAGGGATAAGAACGGCAGGGTGGTCTCTCAGATGAGCACAAGCTTTCTACCTTCAATGACACTTTGTCGTCTTGTAGGCTTCAAGCGTGCACGCGCAGCCAAAGTGCGACGAAAGAGATGTCATGCACTCATTGTCCCATTGGCGACTACAGGAAAACTTCAAACTTGTGCCCACTTTCTATTTGAATTTACTGCTGCTACACTTTTCGTGAGGATTCATGGTTAAGAAAACGGTGTAGAGAGAGAAAGGGTGGAAGAAGTGAATCGGAAAGGGATACGAGTTTTCTTCACATTCATTCTCGTCGAAGCATTCCATCAACCTAGGGCCAGTGCACTGGCACAAACCAAGCGCAAGGCAGCGTATTATCCCTCCTCTCTACCAATAAAAAAACCAAGCAATTCATTCAATATTACTCGAGTGAAACTAAAGTCAGCCACCAATATATGCTCTAAACAACCTTGTTTCTGTACGTCTCTCAAATTCAACCAAAGTAGAAGTTCCAAGATTTTTATTTTTTTTGTTCCGAAGGTTCTCAAAAGTAAAAAGAAAGATAACTTGTTCCATGCCTGTGGCACATCACAAAACTATTCCGGCTTTAGTTGCCACCCCTTTGAAGCTGCTGCCACACATTGCACTCTTGCTGACTGACCTCTCGCCGACTGTATTCACTTTTATTCTATGGGCTATAAACAGTCAGCATTGCTATTACATGCTGCTGTACTTCATCATGGTGTCTAGCAAATTATTATTGCGAAATTCCCTGACTTTTCCAGGTTTTCCCTGACAATTGCAGGTGAAATTCCCTGACCACTGTAGACACGATTAAATATATGACAATTACCACACAAGGCATTGAGCATTGAGTACTGTGAGGATCATTTTGCATGGGCTTAATCCAACTTGCATATTCCGAAATATTCGGGTTCGTCCAGTCTGGATTAAACGAGCACTTCCTTGCCGCCGACATCGTCAGTAAAGAGGCCACTTCCGGAAGCACAATGAAAACACGACGCTCAACCACACACGTCAATAACCAAATGGCAGCATGGCGCATGGCCGCCGGATGCACACTTTCGGATATTTTTGCCTTAAGGCTTGGATTGAATTGGGGTCTGTGGCCTTTCCATTTGTTACTAAATCTAGTAGCTCTAACTGGATCTAGCCTAGTGTCGTGCCCTCTATCCAATCCAATCCAATTGAAAGCTTGGACTGGATTTGTCGGCTGCTCCCTTTGCATCGGGTACCACATGCTACATTGGGTGAGCAGAGCCTGCGCTCCACTCTAAGCAGAATTTATTGCCAATTCCTCTGCCCCTAAGTCCTCAAATCTTTGCTCAGGGCACTCGATGGTGTTTCCAGCTCATTTTCCCTGACTGGGCTTGCTTTTTGACAATATCCCTGACAATTCGCTGATTTTGTTGATGAAAATGTGTGGTCCTTACGCGTCAGTTTAGAAAGCGCCATACCTACAGCGATGTGGGTACGGCAAACACCTGACGTCGCACGACCACGGTGACTGGAAGGCAGACCAAATATAGTTTCCAAGGCCGTTGCTTTCAGGAGCCAGTGTTTCAGCTCACAAAGTAACTCACACCGCGCAAAAACGTGGTTTCGTTTCACAGCCTGACGGCGTGGCTGGTACCCGGCACGCTAGCGTCGGAGCGTCCGCACACACCCGCGTCTATCGTTGAAAACATTTTTTTAAATGCAAGACGAGACTCACGAGACGACGAGAGCACGAAACATGAGACGGCACGAAAACCATGCAAGACTGGATAGACGCATGCTCAATTACGGTACTCAGTTTAGTTTCGGTTTTGAAAGGCGACCGAAATTGGTGTTTTGGTGCAGGCTTGGTGCAGATTGCCCATATTTTGGCAAAATATAGCAGAATGTAGCAGGGTTAGCCACTTGGCGCAGTTTGGCGCAGCAATCACATCACTTCGCTTATGATGCGCTATGCTAGGCAGTGTTGATTTTTACTTTTGAGAATGAAATATTGCCACCAATGTTTTTATATCATTTTACTTTTTCAGGTTAAGGTTTTGCATTTAAAAAATAAAGCACTTTCAAAAATAAACTATCTGTGCAACATAACATAAACACTGATGATGTACGTAAAAAAAAGGACACATACACTGAAAGGTCTCAAACACAGCTGAAATTTTTATTTTCCAAAAAGTGACTAAATAAGCACCGTGACAAATAGTAAAAGAGAGAGAGAAACCAAGACAAGCTTTGCAATGTCTTGAGAGATCCTAACTGACACAAATCCCTATACTAACATCAAGAGGCACACCTGAGTGATGCACAGTTATAATACATAAGAAAAAATGGAACAGAAGGTAATAACGAGATGCTTAAAGCCACAGGGTGAACGAAATTCCAGCGCTCATTTACTAGCTTGAATATGTCGCATGTTGCACCCTAACCTCAAGAACACCAGTCTTCCGTTGAAAGGCACAAGAAAACTAATTTTAAAGCTAACTAAGCTACCTTCCAATGTGCACCTGGTGGATGCATGCAGGACTTTTTGGAAGGTGATATAGCAACGTTGTGGAACTTGCTACGTAGCCGTGACGTAGCAGATTCCTTCGAGCAGCGCCGCTCTTTGGCATTTCAACATTTTCCTTCTTAGCTTTCCTCCAACTCACAGAATCGCGCATTGATCCAAGACAGTCCAGTAAGACTGGAAAGGAGGACTCCCCTCTACCTCGAACCTCGTCTGTGCAGCCAGATGCAGCCATTCTCCCCTAGAAGATTAGCCAGTCACTCAGAACTCGGACAAAAGTTGCTTTCAGCCACCCCGTTCAGCCCTAAGCTGACAGTGCCGTGGAAGCTGACGTGCCCCTTGGGCCAGCCACACGCTCGTCACCCCACGGTGCACTTAGAACAGCTCGGTTTTTACGTCTGACGCTATTGACACCACGCACTTAACGCTGTAACAATGCCACCAAGGGCAACAGCTCATAATCCACGGCAGCCTTGCTACGTCACGAATGCGGGGAATCTGTTTCTTTCTGTTTTGTTTGAGCCGGATATCCCATGACGCTATCGCGACTCTCCGTTCGCTTCTCTATCAGAGCATGCTTTCTCGAAGTGTACCGTTTGGAACGAAAAATAGATGCCAGTCGTTCAAAATACAAACTTACGAGTATCATTTACGGTTATTATCCGTTATTCTCGACTCATTTCCGAATGAAATTTGAATATTTCAATTTTTGCTTCCGTACACCCTTTAAAACTCACACGAGATAATGAAACAAAACGCCAAAATGGCAATATCCCTGGTTTAATCAACCCAAGCGAATAGGTGTTGACAGGTCTACAGATGGTCTAAAGTATTTCTCGGCTTCCTTCCAGGGGCAAGCCAGATGACTCTTTGTCGGTTTGGCAACTAAACCCGTAAGCCTTCTCTGTCATTGTATCATGCATTTCATGCCTTCTGCTCATGAAATGGAAAGGCTATCGGCAGTCATCCGGGGCAGTACCGTCCATCTCTGAACATAGCATCATGAACTACCTGTGAACAGGTTCGTCATATTCCTCGACCTCACTGGACATATATATGTTGGAAGTATCAACCAAGGTTGTGCAAAGGATTTCTTGTTTGCGCCTGGACATTCCAAAACTATAAAACGAAGTGTTTCCTACATTGCTGTTGTATCCACCTTTTAGAAATATTGTCACCAGAATAATAGGCAAACGTTTTGAAAAGCAATTTTTCTGCCCACGTGATTCCGGGTATCCGACTGGTCTCCTGGTATGCACATCTGAAAACATCTGCACTAAACTGTAACGCAAATCAGCTGACACAGATGGAAGAGAAAAGACAAGAAATCAGCAAAAACTTGCAGTAGTACCCTACATTCATGACATAACCCATAAATTGAAAGGCAGTAGCCATGAGGCAGGACAATCAAGTTGTATGCTCTGCTCCAAACTAGGTGTATTGTATGTGCTGCAAAGTGAACTGCAACATCAGGCAGGAGAAAATGTGCAACATCTCTTACAAGACACAATATGCCCCGTGTGACACAGGGGTTGTTTATCACATTCCCCTATCACGTGGCAAATGTCACATCGGTCAAACTGGCAGGTGCGTAAATGATAGGGCAAGAGGGTATGCAGCATCTGACAAGGGAACTACAGCAGGTGACTGCCGCACCTGTAAATGCAGTGTCGTGTTCAGTAGCTTCACCATTCTTGTAGGAAACAAAAGCCAGTATGCATGAGAAATGCTTGAAACTATGGCCATCGAAGGAAACATAGCAGTATGTGTCAGCGTGCCTTCCATCAAACTCAACAAGAAAAGGAATAGTGTTTGGAGTGTTTTACATCCCGCTGAAATGCGGGTCATTTCAAACTAAATTGTATCTATAGCTCCCAGAATAAAGAAGAAAAGAAGCAGACAGCTAGGGCACATCAAAAAAAGAAGTCGTAAACCATAGTTGGTAGTACAGCGATACATATTTTCTCTCAAATTCAAAGCTGGCCCTATCTACGGTGGCTGTGTGATGAACTAGCTCTGTGCAAGGTGTTGGAGCTGAAGAGACTGCATAGCTTATAAACAGCCATGACTGTGGAGCAGGAAGCGAAGTGTGCACTTGACAGCTTCTCACGGCAAGGGGAACAGACGGCCCCTTGGTGGTCGGGACCTCAGCCGTGGTGGCAAGAGGCTCCCCATTGCCAGTGGCGTCCGTGCTGGGCATCGCCGTGGCAAGGGCGGTAGAGGCCTCCCGACGGTGTCCTTGGTGGGCGGGACCACCGTCGTGGCGACGGATGCCTTGATGCCGGCAGCATCCCTCATGGGTAGGACTGCCAATCCTGGCATGTGCAGTGCTGCACAGGGGCACGGCTGCAGCGGGTCCCAAACTGGGCAACAAGGCATTGTCTCAAAGCCCTGTCCGAGAGGCCGATCGGAAGGTTGGCCGTAGCCAGCCTCTCGCCATCAGACACTGACCCCTCCGAGCTCGGCTCAGACTCCAACTCTGACTTTTCAGGGTCAACACCCCACTCCGGTTTTGGCTCGCTCAATGGAAGGCAGGCGTTGTGCAGCACAGCATGTGCCGTTATAATTGTGGTGGTGGCTGTTGATGGATGGTAATACAGAGTCCGGTGCCTTTGCAGACACCAAAATCTGTTGTTCAACAGCCCACTGCAGCACTCCACAATGGACCTGACCGAGGAATGCACCTTACTAGACTGGCAGCAAGTAATGGAGGTCACGTGAATCCCAGGGATGGGGTGATGAACCAAGACTCCAAGCCGTAGCCGTAGTCGCCTGCACATTTAGAGGACGGAACTTATTATAATCTGTTCTCTTTAAAATTGATGGCAAGAAAGCAGAGAAAAGAGCTGTTTGCAACTCTATGTTTTCTTGGTACTATGTTCCTTCGGACAGTATTCACAAAGACGTGCCAGAGGTATAGACACGGGGTCTGCACAGTTCTTAATGTTTGGCACAGCACATATTTTGTGGTACTGTGGTTTTCAAGCGGTACACAGCCACCATATGCAAGAGGAATGAATCAAGTATGCTCACTGAGGAGGAGCCTACCGTCGTCTACCAGCCGCCCTTGCTTGATGTTGCCTCGGAGCCAAGAGAAGCACCACCCCAGAAAGGGGTCGTGCACCGACCCAGGGCACCATACATATTACCCAGCATTCAACATTATGCATTTGGAAGTGTGAGAGAGATACCGAAATGAATTTCCCTGAATGTCCCACTCCTGGTTCACAAAGCAGTCTCAATTTCAGAACCTTTCAAGTTCTTTTGACACTATTAAGATGACTGAAACACACTTTCATGAACGCAAGATATAAATGCCTCGCGCGCAGCTGGCCAAGTAGGCAGCACACCCGTGACCTAACAGTTATCATGCTTTCTCCCACGCAAAAATGCCGAGGTTCGATGCCTGGCCACGGATACACCTTTTGTTGTTTCTGTAATCACGCGTTCTGGTAAATTCAAAAACCTTGTTGCTTATTCGAGGTCAGAATGTCCTATGCGCCTGAACCGTCTATGCCGCATCGTTCCAGAAGCCCACGCGTCTAGATAAGGGGATTTGTGTAACAAGCCGGAGTTAGTCTTGGCCCGGTGCTCGATCCTGCTGTTTTGCTGACATCGACGCCTGTGATGCTAACCTCCTATTTTGTTTTGAGCACAAGTTCGCCCCATTAAACGTTGGTTCTCTAGTTATTCGCCGCCTCATCATTTGTCATTCGTGACAATATGATGACAAGCAACCACTACCTTCCAACAAAAATAATGTAGCGGGCGGAAGGATGCAGGTATTAAAAGTCATGACATCTACATCAAACACACACTCAGGCAGTCGGAGCCACAAGCCCGCACCTCTCATTTATAAAATGGCATATCCACACCACACTAGCATTACGCTGTATTCTTTAACACATGTAGAACTTATTTTGAGTGTGTAATAAGTATGTACTTACCACCATCACATTGAGGGCATAGAAATGCTTGCGGCACAGCACATCGCCTTCGTGGCGGTAGGATCGTCCTTGGACGGGCCGACGATGGTGATCATTGTCCTCGCTCACGCAACCAGTGACGCCGGGTATCCTGCTGAGCAGCCTGAGGCCCCTCTCCACGTCGTACCTCACTCGGCGTTTCGGGGAAGCAGCCCGACACGACACATGATAGCAACGGACACGACTCAGACAGAGATGCTGACCGTTTTCAGTCCCACACTACGTGCTCGTCACTCGCCACCAAACTTTGGAAGCACTTTCTGACGAAGTGCACACAACACTTGGAGCTCCACGGTCGTGAACGTCCACGAGCTTCGTTTCGCAGTCTCTTCACCTCCGCTTCCTAGCGCCAACATTGTCTCGTGCTGCGACACACAACCACCACACCAGATTCTTTGGCAGGCAATGCTTGCAATCCTCCGGGAGCTCGTAAGCTCGAATGCATCACAGTGCTGCCGGTAAGTCTTCCCGGCGAAAACAACAACTAAATTAGTTGAAAAGTGGCATAATAACCCGACATTGATGCGTTTTGGAAGACATGACTAACGAAAGACTCCTTCTCAGGTGCTAGTACCTTTTTACAAAACGAAATGTCACAATTATGTCACGTCCAGTAAGCCGACTCTGCCCGGTTTAGCCATCTCCGCCTGCATTTTTGAAGGGAAATTACATTACCTTTTTGCCTCCAACCAATCAGACGTGGAAAACGACACTTCCGTGTACTTTTAAAAGGAAACATGTACAATGTCGAACCTAGCCATCCAGGAATCCTTGGTTTAACACCGCCACTGCCCTTTTCGATCTGAATGACTATCATAGTATCATACTGGCCTGCGGGTTGTGTATTACCACCGTGTGATGCACACTATAGAACCTCAGGCTAGCAGTTGCAATGTCTAAATTTCTCATCGACATCAGAGACACCAGATATCCATTGGGTCTGACTAACTTCCAGCTGTCGAAATGCACACACAACACAGTTACTTTTATGTTTCAAACAGTTATTGGCCATACTACATGCCTTATGAGCATATGTTTACAGTTTTGGTTCATAACAGATGATACAAGTTGCACTTTATACCCATTCTCACCTTCGGTAATTGATTATAAGGACAGAATTGTCAATAAACATAATGCAGAATAATAAGGAAGGTAGGCACACGTCAAGGATATTTCAATCCCTCCCATTTCTCCAGGTTTAAATTTGTTATGTGCCGCCTGGAATACACGCATATACGAATTGCAGTGTTCTTCCACGAGTACTTCTTTCCAGGCAGAAGCGGGAAGACTGACGGGAAAGCATCGCAGACTTACTCGTGCTGCCAGAGGTAGTACTTGAGGAACTCCACGAAGTGCCTCTTGGAGTTGAGGTGATTTGCCCGAGCCTCGGAGCTGCGACAGCTGTAGTCACAAAGCTCGCATCTGTACTGACCGGTGTCGGACATAGTGACACTGCCTCGTCCCTGCGCCTTGACGAATTAGAGACAAGGCCACATCACGCACACTTCACTGCACGGCGAGCATACGTTCAGCTGACAATATCGGTACGACCCGACAACTACAAAACAAAACCGTGTCACCAGGGCTCACCCAGTAACGTCAGGGCAGTTTCACATTCCTTTCAGCCAAACACTGCCGATTACCACTTCTGGTTACCTGCTGAAATTGGCCGCATAACTCCTCTGCGGTGCGACAAGTTTTGCGTTGATAACTGAACGTTTGAATCGGCTGGTCGTGGTAGCCAGAGGAGCCAGAGGCCAGAGGTGCCAGGGTGCCCGTTGAGGTGCCAGCGCAGTGAGCCAGAGCCGCCAGACAACCGCCAGAGCGGCAGAGCCCAGGATTGGATTGGATTGGATTTGGGGCTAACGCCTTTGTATCGGGCGGTATCGGGAAGTCTCAGCAGCGCTGGCGTTTAGAGGGGCCCTGCAACCAACGAGCTTGAGTTACTAATTTTTAATTTGCACCAAACCTGAGCGCATTGAACGTAGTAACTTAATGACACTTTTTCTTTTCTCGAATTTCGCTTTATAATTAAAATTAAAAAACAAGCAAAAAATAACCTCCTTCATGACGTCCGTTTCAGCTTGGGTCCAGACGCAGGCGATGCTACAAGCGCGAGCTCCGGGCTTTCAGCGTCCCTGCCAAGCACGCGCGCTCGTGCAATGCAAGCACTGTTTAGGGCCACACGCTCGCGCTCGTAGCATCGGCTTCGTCTGTACCCAAGCTGAAACGATGTATAGGGGAGCGTATTCAATATAAGTCTAGGGTTGTTCGTTTTCGGGTAAAACCCGATTTTACCCGATTTTTACACCCCGAACATGTTTTGGGAGAATCGGGTTAAACCCGATTTCTCCCCGAATTCCAAAACCACATAACCAAGCTATTTATTTTTTACGCCGCACGGAGTTTGCAGTGCACACGCGCCAGCTACCCTTCTTCGGAACAACAGTGAGTATTCACTGGGCGCCATATTTGTGGGTGCGGTCTAGAGCGCATGCTCAGAACAAGCCCCCATTGATAGGATGCTAAGACCGGCCATTTTGACGGCGTGGAATGCACGTTGCAAACGCACGGTGTTTCACGAAAGGTGGACAAATTCGATATTGCGAAAACTACGCGTCGCAACAAAAAAAGCTTGTGTCTTTTTGGTCCTGGGCCAGGGCCCTTTTTCGGAAAATTAATAAAGTCCGAGATAATTAGATTGTTAATTATTTTTCCGTAATTAACTTTTTAATATTATGTTTAAGGGCATAGTTTCAATTAGAAAATTGCTCAGCGTCATCGAAAACCACTAAATCAACAAACTGCGGAACGATAGAAGGCACGCGAAGCATTTTACGGCTTTCTGAAAAACCGTACATGAATTCGACGGGTTTTTAAGTTTCGGTTTGTTATCGACGCGCATCTCAGCCCCGGCGGCACCGCGCCCCGTGGAGAGATAGCGCAACCAGCCTCTGCTGCGTCGCGGTCGCGCGATGACAGAGCAGCAGAGGTTGAATGCACTATCTCTCCACGGGGCGCGCTGCCGCCGGGGCTGAGATGCGCTCCGATAACAAACCGAAACTTAAAAACCCGTCAAATTCGTACGGTTTTTCAGAAAGCCGTAAAATGCTTCGCGTGCCTTCTATCGTTCTGCAATTTGTTGATTTAGTGGTTTTCGATGACGCTGAGCAATTTTCTAATTGAAACCATGCCCTTAAACCCAATATTAAAAAAGTTAATTACGCAAAAATAATTAACAATATAATTATCTCGGACTTTAATAATTTTCTTTAATAGGTCCCTGGCCCAGGTCCAAAACGACACAAGCCTTTTTTTGGTGCGACGCATAGATTTCGCAATATCGAATTTGTCCACCTTTCGTGAAACACCTTGTATATATATCGGCCACGGAGTTCTGGATCGTCCAGCTGTTCCGGTGAGTCGCCATCAATAAAGGGAAGGGTAGGGTGACCATCCGTCCCGCGACTCGCGGGACTGTCCCGCGTTGAGGGCTCGTGTCCCGCGTCCCGCGAGAAATTCCCAAATCTTCAAAATGTCCCGCATTTCACACTGTCGTAAAATTCACTCCGCAACTCATGGTGCTGCCGAACAACGGGGCACGGGGAAGCGCGGAGGTCGCTAGTAATCGTGTGAATCGAAATGGTACGCTATTTTCTATTCAAGCATTGCGGGAAGCGACTGTCGTTCTTGCAAGAGGACCGACGCGCATGCGCCGTTGTGCCTCTCCCTTTGGTGGCAAAATATTGTGAGAAAAATTTCTCGCCAAAAGTTTAAATATAAAATATTGTAATTATTTTCAAATTGCCGTGCCAATGCAAAAAAGCTGCTGTGGATTTTTTTCTTCTTTTAGTGAAAAGGCAGCCACACATGCAGCGGTCGAATAAGAACATAATGTTGAAAAAATTGTGTAGGACCATGTTGATAAAAGTAAGCGTTGACAGGAAACAATAACCAGAAAAATATCTACTGTTTCTTATTTCCATTTGATACATTGAGTTCTGATACGGTCGATTTTTTACTGTTTTACACTTCGACACAGTGGAAATCATTTGAGCTTAATTGCTGCAATGCAATTAGCAGGTGTATGAACAGTATAGGATAATCTCGGTTCGTTGTGTGAGTCTTAATAAAATTCCTCTACCTCCCTCCTCTGCCCCGCGTGTCCCGCTTTTCACTAGCAGGAAGGTGGTCACCCTAGGGGAAAGGGAAGGGGGGGGGAGAGAGAGATCTGTACTTGCTCTTATGTATACTATTAACCATGGCTATGTTCCAAATCTACTCTAATGGATCACATGGGAGCACGGATAGCTTGACGCTGTGGATCAAGGAGAGTTTTCGAAGGCAAAATTACAAGACGGCGAGAATGAAAATCTTTGAAGCGCGGCCCATGTGGGCGTGTGCTGTCTGTCGACCAATCACAAATAGGCGAGCCGGGCTGAAATGTCGGGTGTAGTCTTGTGCGAATAGTGGATTTTGAGTTCGAAGCGAATTCGAAGCGAATAGCGATTTTGGCCGAATATTTTCGATTCGAATACCGAATAGTTTTTCCATGCCTTTCACTACCATAGCATAATGCTTAGACGAAAACCCAGCTAAACTTCTGAAAGTTGTTCCACTTGTTCATTTATAAGCTAAGTTTAATCTATCTATATTTATGAATTGTGACCTCAGAAGGTCTAATGGCTTGGGATGGCAAGCAAATGGCAGATTTGACATAAGGTGATACACCCCTGGGGAGGTCAACTTTTGAACCCTTGGCTTAAAATTAAGTAAATTTACAGGGTAGGCTAGTGGTCATGCTAGAGGGTGCATAACAAAATTTCAGGTCTGTCGGTTAAGTAGGAAGGAAATTAGAGCAGTTTTTATCAGCAACACGCCTACATTGTTTAGTTAATCTATCGCAGGAAAAGGATCACAATATTCAAGATTTTTATTCGCTAGGTATGCAGCAGAATGCCTATAGGGTGCGGCTATGGAAAGTTTTTTGTAAAAAGTCATTTATTTCTATAACTTTTCTCTTCTGCAAAATTGGTCAACTTTTTGATCTTCTGTGTCTTCGACAAAATGTCAACATTTTTTATAAAAGACATCCGTAAAGTGACAAAAAAAATTCCATAGCCGCATTCCTTATTAAATTTCAGTCATGAAAAGTGAAGAACGAGTCTTCCCTGTATTGCCATTATCAAACGATAGGTTGACTAAAATGGAATTTATACCAAGAAGTGGAACGGAGAAAAATGTGTTCAAAGTGCTCCAAACCCTACCTTTTCTTTAGCTTCGGTGGTCAGAAAATAATTTATAAAAAATTAACTATGCAGTGTAAACTAATGAAACTTTCTGGAAATACTCTCTGGATGTCGGTGGATGTAAATATGTTTTTCCAAAATCAACGTATTTTGCAGAAATCCAACTGGCCGAATTCACGAATCTGAAACAAAAATTGAAATTTTCAAATTTCGTTCGGAAATGGGTCAAGCATGACGTTTAATAACCGTAATTCATAATCGCAGGTTTGTATTTCAAACGATTGGCTATATTTTTCGTTCCAAACGGTGCACTCGAGCGAGCGCTCGAAGAGAAGCGAACGGAGGGCGCGATGCGTCATGGGATATCCGGCGCAAACAAAAACAGAAAGAAAAGTTTCCCCGCATTCGTGACGTAGCAAGGCTGGTGGGATTATGAGCTTTGCCCTTGGTGGCGTTGTCAGCGTTGTGGTGGTGTCAATAGCGTCAGCGCGTTACAACCGAGCCGTTCGAAGTGCCCTTGGGATGACGAGCGTGTGGCTGGCCTAAGAAGCACGTAGCTTCCACAGCACTGTCAGCTTAGGGCTGAACGGGGTGGGGAAAGCAACTTTTGTCCGAGTTTTGAGCGACTGGCTAATCTTCTAGGGGAGAATGGCTGCATCCGGCTGCACAAACGAGGGTCCGAGAAAGAGGAGAGTCCACCCTTTCCGTCTTCTTGGACTGTTTGGTTCAATGCGCGATTTGTGAGTTGAGGAGGAAAGCTAAGAAGGAAAATGTTGAAATGCCAAAGAGCGGCGCTGCGCCAGAGGAATCTGCTACGTCACGACTACGTAGCAGATTCCACAACGTTGCTAGACTACCTCCCAAATAGGCTCCGCATGCATCCACCAGGTGCACATTGGAAGATCGTTTATTTAGCTTTAAAATTAGTTTTCTTGTGCCTTTCAACGGAAGACTGGTGTTTTTGAGGTTAGGGTGCAACATGCAACACATTCAAGCTAGAAAATGAGCGCTGAAATTTCGTTTCCCTACCCCTTTAAAGGGATACTACAACGAAATTTCGGCGCTCATTTTTTGGTCTATATGTGTTCAAAAGAGCAGTATCACATGGAACATACCAATATCTTGTTAAAAAAGTGTCGAAAAGGAATTTTAAAACGAATTAAACGATTAGCAAAGAGCACCTGGTGGATGTCGCTAACGCCTCGTTTGTAATGCTCGTCTAGGAACCTTGACAGCTAGTGACGGAAGTCGTCTCGCCTCCGGCCACGACGAGAGAAGGGGGAAGGAGGAACTCCCTTCTTCCGAGAATCCCTTTGTGTGTCGCAGAAGTCGCTATTGTCCCCCTACAAGATTATAGAAGATTAACCCGTCACTCAAAATTCGTACAAAAGCAGCCGCTTCGGTGGCTGGAACGACTAGGCCATCCTCTCGACGTCAGCCTCGCCGTAGCTTTGCTTGTCTTTGAGACGACCTACGTCACGATTGCGCTGGGCCTTCTCCGAGCGCTTGCCATAGTGGGCCGTTTATAACGAAAAATACAGCCACCAGGATTAAAATACAAACGTGCGATTGTCATTTACGGATATTGTGGATCATATTTAACCTATTTTTGAACACGACGGGAATATTTCGAATTTCGTTGAAGTATCCCTTTAATCTCGAGTTAAAAGAGAAAGAATCGCGCATGATGAATGCAGGTTTTAAGGACATATCCGCTTAAGATAGTATACTTTTGCATACGTCGGTTTAATTTTGAAACTTTTACTACAATGTAGACATACACATTGACGAAGTTTCTATTTATTTTCATCTTCCAAGCACGCAATTGCGATATTCATACTTTTCAAAGTGTTTGTTGCAGGCTACCCTGCTGAGTGCGCTTCTCCCCGAGCACCGATGTAATGCAGAGAAGCAACACACGCGGAGCTCGCTTCCGCGGGTATTGCTTCTCCGCAGTGCACCGGTGCTCGGGGAGAAGCGCGCCCAACGGGGCTAACCCGACGCAATCAACACTTCGAAAAACACGAATAGTGCAGTTCTTCTCGAAGCGAATATCGAATAGTTAATTATTCGGAAACTACTATTCGAAATTTCGAATATCCGCACAACCCTAAGGTCAAGTGCAATTAAGTAGGTTATAATGGAGTGATGGGGAGCTGTTTTGCGCGGTATTCTGTACATCGTATAGCGACGAAAAAAAAACGTACCCCCCCCCCCTTTTCTGTTCCGTCGCTACTGGACGCTGGATTAAGCTCGCTGCTCGCCTCTCTCGCGGACGAACGGAGAACCAGAGGAGAGGGGACATGGCTCTCCGAGATCCCGCAGCGCCGTTCGCGCGCTTCGGGATCTCGGACCAAACAAACATGGCGGCTGAGAACAGGTCGCGTCGGCTCGGCCGGGCCGCCTGAACGGGTGGCGCATTCAATTTAACAGATTTTCTTTTGTTTAATGCCCAATTTTATAGGTATTTGAACTGCGACGGTTAAGTGTAGCCGGTGCACATAAACTTGCAGAGCATAGTTTTGTTTTCCCGGTGCTTTTTGTTCTTTTCATGTCAAACTTTTGTTTCGGAGATTTCGTTCAAAACCGAAACTATGGGCTCCGGAGAGACGGTAATAGACTCTAATCAGTTTTGATCAGCTAAGGAAAGCGGCGATGACTACAGAATTGTTCCACCGAGAGTAATTTTCAGCTAACTCGCATGCCTCGACCATGCGACTTATCTGTCCGCGAAATCGAGCTTTTGTGCGTATCCGCGTTTAAGAAACAGCTCCAGTCGTCTGCTCGGTCAACAACACAGGCTGCAGGAAAATTACGAAAATTAAGCAAGCGCTTCTTGAGCCAAGGAGCATGTTAACCCGCTGGCGCCCCACTAAGCAGCTGATACTCGTATTTCAATTCAGGTTTTAGTAGCAATCGAGAAGTCATTTTGACGAATATGCGGGTTATGTATTATATTACGTACTATGTCCCACTAAAGCGATATTAGTATATTCTTCGGGTTGAAATATGAGCTTAGTTGACTAGCTATTAGGTGAACTGCTGAATAAAAGTATATTTGACAGACAGAGAGATACTACTTAAACTCAGCCAAATGGTTCTAGCCGGCAGCACGGAGACGAATGCGGACAAACTGAAGAGAGTCTTCATCGGAGATTCACGCAGAACCTCTCTGCATTGAACTTGACTTCGAATCCTGAACGGAGAAAATGAGTATTTTTTGTGGCCGGACAACCTGAGCAATGTAGACGTATATTGCTGCTGGCTTCGACGGGGGTATAATATAAATATTGGAGGCGCGATAGATCATAATGTCGTGACAGCTTCTAACTTTGCGAGACGCGTCCCCCACCTTTTGAAAGCAGACAATTTCCCTCATTAATCGTATGCAGCGAGCAGGTTTTCCGGAATCAAGTAATTGCGAAATCAGCCCAACTCCTTCGGTGTGGTCCAGAGGCTTTTTCGGCGAAAAGCAGCCAAGATGAATAGCCAACGCACCGACCGGCGTGGGTGGCTCAATCTTGAAGCTAATCGAACACAACCAAACTCAAGAAAAGCAGCTATCGAACCTTCCCATTCACTTGACTGCAACATTGGTGTTCCCTCCAGTGAAACACCTCGTCTGTCGTCCTCAGTCCACTGTTCTACATCCTTATAAAGAAACCACTTATCAGTTACCAAGTAGTCGTCACTTTGAATGTGATTCGAGACAGACAAGAAATCAAAACGTTTTTCCGTGATTCCTCCCCATCCAAGAAATCGAAAGCACGCGACCGTGTGTTGTGGAGTAAACGGGCTTTCAAACACGTGATGGAAGGAAACAATCTACTGAGGCTTCACCACACTAATGAACACTCAGGCAAACTTAAGAAATATTCGGACCTTCGTCAAATTACATTGTTCGCCACCGCGCCGACAACACGTGTCCGCGAAAGCCGCCAGAGACGCGGAGAGGCGCAAAGCGACCTGTTCCGGCTGGTTCCCGGTTTTCCCGCTTGGTGGCGTCCGTTTTGCTGGAGTCGCGAGCCGGTGGCGGCGGCGCAAAAACGGTGGCAGGGGCTGTCGGCCTTGATGCGTAGCCGTTTTAACGAAAATAGTGAACGCTTAAAATATTAATTATTGTGTCTCCGCCTTGCAACAGCGTTGCACGAAGGACCGTGGTGTCTATTTTTATTAGGGACTTTTCGTATATCGCATAAGCTGCGGATTTCTGGACTTGTGCATGGGCGCCAGCTTGATCTGTGCTCAACGTGACGGCAAACAATTGTAGTAGACCGTTTCCGCAGCCCGCTAAGCACCCGGATAGCGCTCCGTAATCCTCTACGAGACCTTGAACTATGCAGACAAGGGTGGCGGCGTGCATGCGCAGCTGCGGCGTTTTCTTCACGGATGCCATAGCGGAGGAGAAAAACGGTCTTAGAGGTCTAGCGTACGGTCTACGAAAAGTCTACTTTTGCCCTAAATAAGAGAAAACTCGTCGCTAAACGGTATGTCGAGCACTACACATCGGGAATGGGTTCGTGTTTTAAGGCCCTTGCAATGAATATGACCATTTATTCTAGCATTTTCAAAATACAGAATACGCGTACTTGCTTTCAGGTAATTACAAAGCAAATAAAGAAATGCTCGAAGCATTTTAAGCGCGTCTTAGCCAGCTATTCGTGACGAGAGCTGAACGGGCAGTTTTGGCGAGAGGGCCGCAACGTTGCAAATAACACGGTACAAAAAACAATGTACGGTACATTAATTTTTTTTTTTATAGAGCAATAAATAAAATTTTTAACACGCCGATTATGTCAGAGGAAGTTTTAGCATAGCGTTACTGCAGGCTACCGTTGGCTTAGGGTGTATGGGCCAACGTTACTAGATCAACTCAGTAGGCTCCCACGGAGAGCGTGATCCATTCTTGGGAATGAGAAGATGGAAAGAGAATGAATCGAAGTTTTCTGTATACACAAAGCGGCTGACAGATGCGTAAGCATGCCATCTCTTTATCTACTAAACAAAGAAATTGTATTTCTTGAGGGCTGTGTGTAATGAGCGATAGGAACCTTTATCAGTTGTATGTGTTTAGGCGATTGGGATCGACAGTTTGACGATGATTTGCGTATCATTAATTCAGTTGGAAGTTGGCGCCTGTCCCCGTCGTACGTGTTTTTTTTTTTGCGTCTTGTTTTGTTCGCGTCTTTTAACCTTTTAATCGATATGTACCGACTATACTTCGTTTCAGCTTCCGTCCGAGCGCAGCCAAAGCTACGTGTGGCCGGAGCCAATCACACGCCGGCAACAGGTCGCGCGATCGCGCCTGCACTTTTGTATCACTCCGCTTCGCCGCTGGTCGTCAGCGCCTCCCGCGCTCGCCGAGTATTTCGTCTGCTACGGGTGTATGAACGGTATCGTCTGCTACAGGTTTAAAACGTGCCCTTTTACGTTCTGAAATTTAGTCATAGGGGATGTCAGTACGTAGGCTGGCCGCTGGCGTCTGTGTCCGAGCTTTCGATCCTGTTCGGCATTTCGGCATAGTTTCGAGATGTAAGTACACATTGCAAGGTGCCCGATGACCCGACCGTTGATGTTTCCTTGTGATTGTTTGGATATACCGGGGCTCGAGGCGCAGGCCTTTCCACCAGCTTCTCGGGATTCAATGTGATCGTCAGGTAAAGAAGTGCCCTGATTTCGCCGCGCATCAGTGAATTGTAGTGGCCCGGACGCTTTTCTCGTTTACAATGCATTCGCGGTACGACGCGGCCGGAGTCTCCTGCCGAATTTGAAAGTAGACATTCATCACGACCTTTCGCGCCTGACGCCTGAACGTGCCTTTGCGAAAGGACGTTTTGAAACGACTCGGTGAGGAAAGCAGAGAAGCACATGATTCGGCCATTACGGGAATAAAATCACACGGAAAAACCGAGCGAGCGCTGCAGCAGTGTTGCCAGCGGATGCACGTGTTTTCACCAAACCAGATGCATTGACATATATTAATAACGACATAAACTTCCGATAATTAATTCCTTTAGTTGCAAATCATTCTCAGCAGTACACATCTGGAATATTGTGCAACGTTTACGCACAAAACAGCTATATAAAAAAAAATATATATATATATATATACTTTTGCGGACTACTTTGTGGTGCGTAGGAATGCTCTTCTCGAAGTTGCGAACCGTCCCCCAGCCTTTGGCTGCGCTCGGACGGAGGCTGAGAACGAAGTGTAAGCCCCAACCCAAAGTTTTATTCCTTCTCGACCCCTCAGCCCCAGCCCTGGAATATAGGGGGGGGGGGGGGGAGTGCTCGCTCGGGCAGCCCTTTTCTCCTCGTAGGGTGCGAACAGTAGCGTATTCACTCGTTTTATCTTTTTTTTTTTTTTTTTTTGGGGGGGGGGGGGGGCAAACCAGACTTTCTTCCCCCCAGGCCGGGGGCCGTGCCCCTGGCATCCCTTTGGGCTCCGCCAGCAAGTAGTTGCCCTGCTCAGTGGCGGCTGTTACAGGGAGGGGGGGGGGCAAAACATGCGCTTGCCCCCCCCCCCTGAGAGAACTGGGGGCACCCAGTTGCCCCCCCCCCCCCCCCCCCCCCCCCGGTTGGTACGCCCATGGCAGAGCCCCATGGGTGCGAAAGATCCCCGGTAGAAAAAGGCGTTTTTTCGCTTCCTTGTGTGTTCGTTGCTAACGTGTCAAAAGAACCGCTTTTTGGGGGTGGGAATCACTTTGGCCCCTCCCCCTCCCTCCCCCCCCCCCCCCGCTTTCGTGGCCCGCGGCGGCGCCCGCCCGAGCGCTGCACCTGGGGCGGTCCGGGTTCCCCCCCCCCCCCCCCCCCCCCCCTTTTGTGAGTGTATGCACTGTTCCATGGGCGCCGCCATGTTTGTTTGTGCTGACGCAATGACACAGTAAAAGGGGGGAAGGGGGGGGCTGCGCTTTTTGCGAGACTCCGTTTTTTTCAGAAACCTTCGCACATATCGCAGTGCAAGAACAACACTAATGCCAACAGTGCTGTAAAGAGCAAAAACCTTGTTTTATGCCCAGCCCTCTTCACAAGAGCCTGCGCTTGAGACTATTATTTCACATTTTTGTCGGTGGGGCTCGGAGTTAGGCAACCTGCAATGCTGTTTGGTTTGGCGCTATCTAGCGGCTGAAGCAAGAAACATTGGGTGTGCCTGGAGAGTGGTAATTAACATAATTAACATAGGTAATTACCATAACATAATTAATCATACCTTTGTTTAATTATCCCACCTATCATGACGATCAGGTTCTCCTGGCTGTATAACGAATCCGCACAGACCAAGTAATGACAACCTCGGTTTTCTGCATGGAAGATAATCCTCTTAGCGTCCCCTCTCCTAAGATGCTAGGGGGAGTTAATTGGGGGTTGTGTGGTTATTTATACAGCGTGTAGTGTTGGTCAGCCATTTCAAAGTTGCGACGAGTCACTCGCTGTAGGTGAGGCAATTTAGCCAGTGCAGTATAACCGCTGGGGGTGCACCACGTAGTAGTGATACACGACGGCACGCCGGTACGGTGCTCATCCAGATCGAAACGGACAGGGGTGGGGATTGAACTGCGAGGGGGAGCCAGGTTGTGGCGGACAAAGTGGAAAGAGCGAATTGTGCGTCAACCTTTACCGATTTTTTTTTTATACTATTTAGTATTTTTGAAAAAAGTTAAACATCTTGTAATTTCTGCCTGAGAAGATAACAATTTGAAAACTGATATTCGTTGTTGCAACTGCTAATTTACAAAGGGGAACAAGTTGACTGACACCATTGTCATGCCATCTAACAAGATTATTTAGGCAGTGAAAGTATCCGAAGTACACCGAAAGACTCAAAAAAGGCGGGCGAGAGCGTACCCGACTGATTGCCGTCCATGCGCCTGCGTCCCGCCGGTGACGAGCACGTTTTGGATGGCGGGGAAAACTGGGGAAAAAATTACACCATCTTCCCGAGGGGAATCATGGGGTGATGCGGAGCATCGTGTTGGTATAAGGTTTAAAAGCGCAAACAGACAATAGGGACACATTAGAAAATAACACAAACGACAGGGACAAGGCGCTACTCTCAACTGATTTATTGCAAGATCGGTGAACGCTTATATAGACAACTCATCTACCATTCACATTTCGAACAACGTGCCAACAGCCAATAAAACACTTTACAGGCACCCATCTAGATACGTCACTTCTTTATCTAGTAGGCTAACAGATGGCACGCGCTGATGCACATGTCATTCTTTTTTAATGAAGTAGGCTTCCCATAATCTCGCGCTCTGTTTTTCTTTTCGCTTTTTCAAGAACGTCGTTGACTCTAAAAGTGGTTCACAGCCACAACGCTTACAATGCTCGGACAGGTGGCCCCCCGAATTGTTGCGTACAGCTATAGTCGGTTGCTAGTCAAGAAGGTAGGAGAAGCTCCTCCCATAATCGTGATGCGACCATTTGAAATCCATCCGCAGTCGAAAGAATAGTTCCCTGGAAACACCCCTTGTTCCGCTTCAATGAATAGATAATGGCTACCCAGAGTGATGCCAACTTGTCTCCGACCCCCCGACCCCCCCCCCCCCCCCTCTCTTTTAAGAAAGCGACCTTTGTATTCATCGGAGAGGAAGCCGAGCCCCCGAGAAGTGGCCGCTGTATCAATCGGAGGGGGAAGCTAATCCCCCAAAATCGTTTTTGTTTCCATCGGAAACAGAAGACGACTTCTATCTCCCTCTCAGGGGCTTCCACAACGCCAAGTCAAGGTCGAAAGATAAAGGAAATATTCAAAGCACGGCAAGACCCTCTCCCGCGCTGGCCACGATGTCAGGGAAACGATGGGACGCTATTGGATGCGGAGGTGGCGGAGGGATATATGATTCCCTTTGGAGGGGCATTTGCCGCTACCTTCTTGGCTCTGTAACCTACTATAGTTGTAAAGTTCTCTGGCCCTCTCATTGAAACAGCGTCTTTGTCCTATATAAACTTTCCCGCAACTAAGCGGTATTTCGTAGATGACGTTAGTGACACAGTCAGTATATTGGCTTACGTAGCTGCTATGGAGCACAGAACTTTTCTTTTTTTTTTTTTTTCTAGTCATTATCGGACAAATCATTGCTAGTTTGCAGGGCGCAGAAAAACAATGTTAACATTGTATCTGCCGGCAATCTTTTTTATGTTGTGTGAAACTTTGTGCATGGACGGAATGACATGCACTCTCCTTGCATCTTTCTTTGTGATACTACCATTCTGGTGATTCTTTTGTTTCGATTTTTGAAGCAGGCTTTCACAGACACTAGAAATCAGCCATGAAGGGAACCCTGCATTCCGTAGCCTTTCTATCTGCATATCAAAGCTAGTCGACATTTGGTGATTGCAACTTTGCGAATGCTGCCTGGAGGCAGGTTACAGCGATTCCCCGCCTAATGAGCTTAGACTGAGCACTGTCAAACGACACTAGGCTCTTTCGTTGACCGCGGTTTGTACATCCAACAAAAATGGTCTCCAGAAAAATGTATCAGAAGATCTAGAACTGGATGCGCTTGTCATCTGGCATCTCCCAAGTGAACTTCAGACCTCCTGACGCCTCTGGAAGGCTGCGCACTTTCGCAACAACTTCACCCAAATTAACATCAGTATTTAAAATTACAAGAAAATCATCAACATACCTAAACGTCTTTACTATACGTAATTGGTGCTGAGACCTTCAGAGATCCGCTTGTCCAACGAGGCTAGAAAAGTTGTCCGTATAAGCGTTCACCGATCTTGCAATAAATCAGTTGAGAGTAGCGCCTTGTCCCTGTCGTTTGTGTTATTTTCATTGTCCCTGTCTGTTTGCGCTTTCCAAACCTTATACCTACCATGGACCAACCAGCCCAAACCAAAGTTTTAATGAGACATCGTGTTGGTTCCGAGGAAAGAGTCAGTTGCGTGCTGACGTCGAGAGATGGCGCCACCGACTGCCCTAGCGTAATCCCCTACGCGAGCCTTCGTCGCTGCTCGCGGCAAGAGAAGCTTTGAGAACGCCCGCCGCTCGCCGTTTATTTTTTTTTTTTTTTCACAACTTGAAGGAGAGGAGACTAGAGTGAGAGAAGTTGCGGCGTGCGCGCGCGCGGTGTGGTGGAGTTAACGCGCAGCTGTTGGAGAGAGGGAAGGAGGAGAAGTTGCGGAGTGCGGACTACGACGCCGTGGGACATAGACCTGAGCAAGAGATGCCCGCATCTAAAACCAGGGAGAAGGAAGTTTCGGTTTCGGGTAGCGAACAAAATATCAATTTTTTTAATTAACTAGAGTGAATCAGGGGAAACGAGGTGGCATTTCAGAATCAGGAAGCCATCCTCATTCAGATAATGCCTTTTTATACGGTAGCTAAAAAAAAAAAAAAACAGCAGCTCTCCTTTAAATCTTGCAAAGCGTTTCTGACCATTTTCTAACTTGCATCGCGTTCGCTCGCGTTCGCACATTATTGTTGATGACGTCATTGGTCTCAACCAATAGAGAACCGAAACGACAAGAGCGTGCAACAACCATGCGCGATATTCCTAATTGTTGGAATTAACATCCAGTTATGGAGATGTGAACGCCCCACCGTTTTGCGGGTGCTTCAAGCAAAACTTTTAGTGAGAATCACGCGCTGAAAGAATCAGAAGGGGTCACGTGCAGATATTCAGGCAGTCCTACTCGGGGCAATACGTAAATTGAACGAAGGCTGCGA